>JARVKF010000035.1:178761-415660 GCA_039778275.1 Seiridium unicorne | reverse complement strand
CCGTGACACTCCGGCCACGCACACCCCCTGGGGTCTTATCGCAAATGTGCCATGGCACTATCTTTTCCAAGTAACATAAGTAACCAACCTGATATATTTTTTTTTTTTTTTTTTTTTTTTTTTTTCCTTTCCTTTTTTTCCCAAATGATGTGTAAAGCGATGCTTACCATGGACGCTGAGCCCACGCCTAAACCAATGAGAAATCTCCCGACGCTCATCTGTACGATCGAGAAGGACAAGGCTTGGACGAGCGCGCCCAAGGTGAACAAGACAGAGGCAAACCAGATCGCAGGCCGCCTACCGTACTTGTCGGCCGTCACACCTGCAATTATGGCACCGACAAAGGCACCAGCAGCGCAGAGAGCCGTGATCAATTCTTTCTCGTTGGATGCCAGAGGTCGCCCATCGAGATCAGATCCAATGACGACCAGGACGCCAGAAATGACACCTGTATCATATCCAAAGAGCATACCGCCAATCGCGGCGGCTGAGGCACAGAGCCAGATGAACGGACCGGGTTGCGTCTCTTCAATCTGCTCGAGATCCTGATGCTCGGCAACCTTGCGGCTGGCATCGAGAACATCTTGGTCCTCAACATGCTGCACGCCTCTCCCTGTTTTCGTTTCGGTATCCATAACTAGAGTCGCGGGTTTGCCGCCGGAACACCTGCTGTGTGAGGTGGTCTCGTCAATTGTAATACTCAAGAGAAAGCTTTCTACAAGATGTCATTGAGCTCAAACATTGCAACGCCGAGGACAACAGTGTTGGTGCAATTTGCTGGAGCACTCGATGAGAGATGTGGGATGTGCATATGAAGATTGTACAATCTTTACATAGATGACAACAATCAGTCAAGATAGGCACACGAAAGAAGAGCAATTGTGCTAAACGGCTACCACGAGTTGGATGGGTTTAGTCAAGGGAGAAAATCGCCGCAAAGATCACTACTCACACCAGCGATATCCTCCTTGGTAAATTCTAATAGTACGCTGGTTAAGCAGGTATAGCTTCTGGGAGCCGGGCCTAAGCCGTGCATGGTGGTTATTTCCTCTGCCGGCAGGGAAGATAATGGTCTGTCCTTGGGACAGGCAGTTCATCACAGCTTGGCTGATCACTAACCCGGTATCTTGAATTTCCCCGCATAATACCCCAGACTTTCCCCCAATATCCGCACTTACAGACAAGATGCTGGAGTCACGCTTCAGTGGGCAATATGCTCTGTAGGTGGTTGGTCCACCGCATCTTCATGACTCGCAATGAGGAGATGCTACATGAAGCTCGGTATACCCACTCATGAACACTCTGGGGGCAATGTGGCGGCCTAAGTTCAAGTGATATAGAGAGCGTTTCGGCTCGAGTAAGTAAGCCTTTCCGTAAGCGAGGCTTGTTTCCTTGGACCAAGCAGGTAATGCCGGTCTTGGGGATGTTGAGTAGGTATGTATCTTAATTTGATTTATAACGCTTAATATTATATTAAGTATAAATGTACTTTTATACCCCGAGTCGAGTAATCTTTGTATTAAATACTTTGCTTGTACTGAGAATTCCAATAGGGGACGCCGTGGCAGAAGACGCTAACCTGATATGACCTGAATTGAGAGTATCGGGGCCACAAATACGCAACTATATGCGACCTAGCACCCAAGCTAAACTCCAGCGACGGAATCACCTACCCTTTCGGCTCTGTAGGCCAGCTGGAGAAAGCCGCTCCTTGAACACGGCAAGCGCTTCCGCCTCTGTAGTCGTCTTGCACATGCAAGACTGCGTTGTGTATCCACCACGCGCCCTGGTCATACTCACTTCACGACCAATCTCGAGCAGTGAATGCACAGGTGAAGTAACCTTCAGCCCATGCAGCGACTCAGCATGGCCGAATCTTCCCGTATATTGAAGGGAACCCCGCCAGCTTGGCGCGCGACACTTACCCCATGGGCCACTCCTAGTCGGGCGAACCGGTGCAATGCTTCTGACGATCATGTCGGTGGTATCGTGGTACGTCGTGGTGCATGTCGGTGGTGATCCCTTGGACAAGCTCGATGCATTTGGAGAATACAGAGCGTGGGGATTTGTGGTTCTTGCACCGGGCTGACATGCCTCGCGAGCACGATGGCTATTTCCCCAGACATATAAGACCGAATGTCCTCGACCATCTAGAAGTCTCTCGTCCCTGAGCATATTTCCAATCATCTCCTTTTTCTCCTCAATTCATCATGCCACCACAGAAGTTGAAGATTGGCGCGGCTGGCCTGGGTCGCATGGGCAAGCGACATGCTCAGAACTTCTTACACAGGACACCCCGAGCTGAGCTCGTAGCTGCCTTCACGCCTGACCCAGAGGAGCTGCAATGGGCCAAGCAGCACCTGGAGCCGTACGGCGTTACTCTCTACACAGACTACAATAAGATGATCGAACATCCCGGTATAATGGCCGTCGTCATCGGTACGGCCACCTCGGTTCATGCCGAGGAGGCAATCCAGGCCATGGAGAAGAACTTGCACGTTCTTTGCGAAAAGCCGCTATCGACGGATCTAGACATCGTAAGTCATTCTGTATCCGTAGCAATGTATCGGAGTGCTGACGTAGACCCGTATTAAGTGCCGGGACGTCATCAATAACGCAAGGGCTAGACCTCATCTCAAGGTCATGTGTGGATTTTCCAGGCGTTTCGACACGTCCTATCGGGAAGCATACGCCAAGGCCCAACAAGGCGCAATTGGTCGCCCGACCATCCTGCGCAGTCAGACATGTGATAAGAATGACCCATCAGGTTTCTATGTCGCCTATGCCGCATGGTCGGGAGGTGTGTTTGTTGATATGGCGGTCCACGATATCGACCTCACCTTGTGGTTTTTCGGTGATGAGATCATCCCAAAAAGCGTGTCCGCTTACGGAGTAACGGCCGTGCAGCCTGCCTTGAAGAAGTACAACGATTTTGATAACGCCGTCGGTATTGTCGAGTTTTGGGGCGGTAAGATCGCCTACTACTACTGCTCGCGCATGATGGCCCACGGGCAAGAGGATACGACCGAGATCATTGGAACCGAGGGCAAGCTGTCAGTGAACGCACATCTTGCACAGAACCTTGTGCAGTACTACCACCCTGGAGGCATCACCAGAGATGTGCCAGCTCACTATTACGACCGATTCGAGATGGCGTTTGTGCAGGAGAGCAACGAGTTCGCTGAGGCTTGTCTCGAAAATAAGCCTTTACCCCTGAAGCTTTCGAACGCAGTCAAGGCTGTGGAAATCGGGGCTGCGTTGCAGGAGGCTTTGGTCAGTGGAAAGCAGATCAAGTTTGACGAGACCGGCAAGCGTGTAGAAAATGCCCAGCTGTGATTTGGAGGTAGCCGGCGATCATGGGATTGGCTTGGTGCGGCCTGATCGCAACATTCAATGATGAGACTATTCTATAATATTTTTGGATGGAGGCGGCAGTTTCTGATCAAAGTGGCATAGAATTTGTGATTCCGAAAAGGAATACAAACCTGATAACGGATCCACAATTGCCAATGTAGAATTACGTGCCTGAGTCGAACGTTATAGTCAATGTGGCCGCTGAACAATTTCTTAAACAACGAGTGCTAAGGTTGATACTCTTGAGCCCATATGGTCGAACAGCTGCTGAAGAGCTGGTCACTCTCGGTCCAGGACTGGGACCTGTACATTCAATGGGTTTTAGTGGGCAGTAGGCGCGTCACCCAGTGCTGTGGCGGCTGTTCACGTCTCTACCGTACAATAAAGCCAATGTAAAGCACACAGGCCTGGAGTGGCTTAGCTTGTCTGATAAACCTCCCCGCAGTTGTGACGATTTAGCACTATGAAATTGTCAACTCTAACATTAGTCACAACGATCGTCGCCGCAATTACATTCAAGTAAAAAAAAAACATGAATCGTTCATCTGTACGGACTGAAGTTTAAGCAATCCATAATACCATCGTCAGACAGAGCGTCCATCGCCGCAGCTGTCTTGCGTTGCTAACGCGGCTCCTCGGACATGGAGCTACGGCACGAATAGCCGTCCCCTCATCGTGTGTAGTTGCACCTCCAGTACCATGGAAGATGGGAGGCCCAATAAGGTCAGAACTCGAGTAATGCTCGGATGGTTAGTAATATAGGCTCTGATCTTAATGCAACACGTGTGTATTAATTCGTCGCAGTCAGGCTTGTCGAAGTAAGGTGTTCTATTGTCACGATTGAAACTTGAGATCTCACAGACTTATATAAAACTCTTGCAGTCCGCCATGTAAAATGTGAGTAGCTCATGCCGATAACTTTCTGGTAAAATGAAACCAATTTCTCGTAGGCGATGATGCCATACCAAGTTGTACTGCTTGTGCGGTGGATGGAATCCAGTGTGTTCGACCCTCAAGCATACGCTTCAAGGACGACGCGAGTCAGGGAGATCCGAAACAACTGTTCAATGAGAACCAGATATGGGTCGATACTGAAGGAGGCAGTGAGTAGTCCCCACTCCCCTCTTGATAGTGTTGGCTGGCCTAACTGGGCACAACAGTTACCTTTTGCGACGAGACTGTGCAGATACGGAAGCTGTACAAACAAGCAGCTGGAGATGGTTCAGTTAGCGACCAACGACCACCCGTTCCTAATCCAGTCTCTTTTCCTGACAGCACTGGCACAGGTCTACACGGAGACGTCACGGTTCCAGATGGAAATCCATCTGACCACAGAGCCCATGCTCCAAGCCTTTCACAATCCTCTTTCCACATCAATTCTCATGCGAGTCCTGCTCTTTCTTCTAGGCCTCATCCCAAGTCGCCGTACAGCCAGGGAACTCCTATCACCAGTGTACCACATAGATACTATCCATCGCCAGCTTCGTTGTTATATGCTGAGAATCATGCTGTACCTTACACGGAGCGTGAGGCGATTCTGATGCGGAACTACATCGACAACATGGCCTTGTGGGTGAGGAACATCTCTTCAACAGCACATCCATATGCGGTCTTAAGATTCTAACCGTAAATGACAGGCCGATATCACTGACCCAGACCGTCACTTTGAAACAGAAGTTCCGCGCCGGGCTCTTTTTCACCCCGTACTTCGCTATGCCATTTTTGCTTTCTCTTCTCAACATATGCATAGAAATGTTCAGAGTGAGGACGCTGAGGCATTGGAGTACTACAATAAGTGTCTAAATATCCTCATACCGGCTCTTGCCAGCGCAGGCTCTCGCGTGCCCGAAGAAGTCCACGCAGCGGTCAGTATCCTGAGGCAATATGAGGAGATGGATTGTGAGTCCCGACTTTGTAACGTGTCTCATGCAGATTCGATCTTTAACCTAACAAAACATTGCAGCTCAAGATGAACAATTTCATCTTGCGGGAACCACCCAGATTGTGAACTCAATGCACAGCCTGGACTTTACCCGCGGGCTCAGCGAAGCTTCGGCATGGCTTTGCCTTCGGCAGGATATCTACATCTCCATAGCCCGCCAGACACCTCTTAGGACAAGCCTTAGTGCGTTCGGGGAGTCTGAAACATTTCACCGCAGAGAAGATACCTCGTACGCCGCGCGCATGGTATTCTTGCTAGCCAAGCTCGTAGCCTGTGCACACTCGGAGGACTCCAGCTCCAAGTCAGAAGGGCTCGACGCAGTCAGCAAGGAAATCGAAGAATGGTATGCTGATCGGCCCCTGACATTCGTGCCAATCAGGCAAACGCCTAGTGACGCATCGTCTGGCCGCACCTTTCCGGACATTTGGATGTCTCTGCCTTGCCAAGGTGCGTACAGTAGATATACCGAGATCAAGTGGATTTTAATCAAATTTATAGTCGTCGCACTGCAATACTATTACATAGCGAAGATCGTTCTTCTCCTCTCCGAGCAGAAAGCACAAAAATCTGGCATCGCCGGGCTGAGGGAGGGACGCAAACTTGAGGTGAATTGCCGGTAAAAAGGTGTATCAGGATTATATGGTATCTAACGCGCTCGCACTAGAACACTATCCGTGGCCACCTCCGCCATGTCGTTGGCCTGGCGATATCTAACCCCAGGGCTCAGAACACGCTCTTCAGTGCCAGGCATGCTCTAGAAGTCTGTAAGTGAGCTGTCTTGTCATTATCGCCGAAGAAAAAAACAATTGGTAACAATGCTGACCACCAGCAAAACGCAGGGGGTAGTGTTTTCTATGACAAGCCAGATCAGGCGGCGGTCGAGAAATTTCTTGCTCTCGTGCAGGAAACCACTGGCTGGAGGACGGCCCCGATGCTTGCTTCGTTACGAAGCCAGTGGGCCGAGGACTGAGGAATAGGTGGTCGCCCCATATAAAATACCCGTGGCGTTTCATTAGATTCTTGTTTGAATCAGAAGTCTGTATTTTTGACCTTTAGTATTGGGGGTAACCCAAACTAGCTATGCGTGCGGGAAAACAATGAGAGTCGGCCAACCTTGTATCGAGCTTTTCTCCTAATAAATTGTGGAACGGTGTCGAGATTTGTGTACACAAGCTAGCATATTCTCTGTGTACTTCGAGTATGTCCTGTGGTTGCAACGCTTGCTTTTCGTCAGGAAAGGGGCCGGCAGGTCTTTATTAAACAGCAGGGGGCACCCAGACATCTTCATTATCAAGGGCGAGCAATTTTTCCGAAAAGATCTTCCCTAAATCCTTTCAAATATGTAACAATATTCTGGCCATAGCGGTGAGTATTCGACAACACGACGCGCCTCTGTTCCACCATTGACGGTAACCTGCTGACGACTGCTAGCTCTTACAAATGTCACAAAATACATGTAGCCAACGAGAAGACGGTCGACTTTATGAATATTCTGACATATTCGTGAGTGGTGAACAGAAACATACATGAACAATCCGTAATGGGCTTTTGCAGCGCCTCTTCGCAATCATCGGTACCAAATTTCGTAAGCATTCACAGAAATAAGCATTTTGTGCAGTGAACAGACTTTTGTTTGCAAGATTTGGTTGTCACTATAAATTAGTCACATCGATGGGCCTGTGCCACTAGAACGCCGCTTCGACATGCCTGGATATATGCCTGATGCTTTTCCCAACCAACCAAAAACGCCTCGTAAATGCATCCGACAAGAACGTCAAGCTTCGCGCCCTTACTGCTCCTTGGCCAAAACAACCTTTTCCCGTTCGCTCCGCCTCTTCTCGAATTGTTTCTTGGTATGCTTGCGTTCGTTCTCTTCACGACGCTTGATGGATTTGAGTTCTTCGCCTTTGATCTCGCCCGCCTTCTTGACCACCTTCGGGATATGCCTGTGCCTCTTGATTCTCCGAATTTCGGGCATGTGAGCATAGCGGTTCGATAAAGCTTCGTTATACTCAAGTGCCTGGCGTTGGCGGCCTGACATCATACCCTCGCGCTTGGACGCTTGCGCTCTCCAAAGCCTCACATTGCCGTCATCAGACCCTGATAACACGTACTTGGAATCTGGAGTGAAGGCGGCACAGAAGACCCTCTGCATCCGCTTGGTATGGTATACATCTCTACTGTGTCCTTTCATTTGCTCCCACAGACGTACAGTCCTGTCATAAGATGCTGTAACAAGTTCTTGGCCAGTCGCTATAATATCAAGTCAGCGATTTCTTCTTGGGCGCACTTGACAAGCGATCGGGAGTTGCTTACGCGAGAAATCAACATCCATAACAGCTGAGACATGTCCTTTCAGAATATTCAGGGCTTTATCTGTCCGGCGCAGGTCGAACAGGTAAACGTTGTGGTCTTCAGAGGCCACGGCAGCATTGAAGCCCTCCATGGGATTCCAACTGAGGGAGTTGCAAGCGAAGTTCAAGAAAGTCCTGCCCACCGCGGTGTTTGTCCTGAGGTCGTACAAGACCATGCTCCTGTCACTCGATGTGCTCAGCAAAAGGCTCGTCTCCACCTGGTTAAAGCATACGCGGTTAATAGTATCGATGTTTTGGGGCCACTATAACATAAATGATTAGTGGTACTTCTTCGAGTGTGTTGGGAGAGTTTTCGGGAGTTGGAGCCCATGTCTCGAGAACAAAAAGGACGAATCAGGGAGGTCATAAAATAAGACTGAAAATCGCGTACCGACAATGTCTCCGCCGCAGCGCCCTGACGTTCCAAATCATATATCTATCGATGGGTTAGTAGACTGTACATGGACTACTATGTCTTGTACAAACATACGCTAATGTTCATTCCCGAACTAGCTGCGAATATGTTCCGCGACCTGTGATGTGATAGACTTGTGAAGGCGGAATTGCCTAGGAATGTATTCAACGGCGGCGAGTTGTTTGGTGTCGTAGGGTCCCATAGTTTTATAGTTCTATCGCTCGCGCATGTCAACAGTTTTCCGTCCCGAGTCCCTGAACACTTGGAGTTAGCGATTCTTCTCTCGAATAAGTTTGGCTCCGAGGATAGAAAATAGTCACGGGTTTTGCTTACATGTCATGCCTTTGACTATGTTTTCGTGCCCAGTGGTGGACCAAGTTTCATTTTTCGTGCTAAGATCCCAGACTTTGATCACACTGTCGTCCGGTCAGCTTTTGGAGATATCCTCCTCGTATGCAACAAGTCGACTCACCCGTCACCCGACCCAGACGCAAACGTCTCTACATCATCCTTCTTTTGGCATAGGGAGTACACTCCATCCGTGTGGCCGAGGCCGAGTTGACCAATGAAGGGCGCCGCGAACACGCGCTCAAGTTTGGTCGCTTGGAGTGCGCGAGTGTATTCACGGGCGCGCTCGAACGGGTGTCTGAACAGCATATTAGCAATCTGCCCCAAAGTTTACCACGGGCGCTTAGGTCTGTCAAATTCTGTGTTATCTTACAGGGCAGTATCTAGATTTCTCGGGCTCTTGGTCGTCGAAGAGCCCGGCGCAGCATAGGATTCGATGGAGCGGGAGATCGCTTTGATCTTGGCTGGTCAGTCTCGCTATTTTGGTTTTGACCACAGATCGATCAACATACCTTCATGATGGAAAGTGGCCTTGCAGGCTTTATAGAAGTTGGGATTGTCGGCAGTGGCGTCCAGGCTGTCAATGCAGTGACGATGATCTTGATAGCTTGAAGTGAAGTGAAGCGAAATCCGAGCATGCGATTGATTTGTCCCACCACTGTAACTTTTTTATGGGTCTTTTGGGCCTATCTTATCGCTTTAGTGGCGGTCAGCGTCACGTGAAGTGGGCTGGCGTAGGCGAGCTAGCGACTAGCAGGTACGACGTGCGCGGCAGTGGAAGCCTGTAATAGATTGCCTGGGGCTGCTACCAAGTACAGCTCGGCGGCTCTGCAAGGCTGGCAAGCTGTAGCTTTAGTCGCACCCGAGCTCATCGATTAGCAACGCTTGACATCAACAACCGACACCACAACACACATCCGCAATTTCGGCCTTGCCAATCCCATTTCAAACCATATTCTGCGCACTCCTTCGCGCCGCTCCCATCTCCACTTGTACGAGAGCTCCTGTCTGCCAGCAGAAGTCACCATGGCGGTAGGCACATCAGCCGTAAACGAGGCGCAAACGCTCGAGAGCACCGATCCCCGGAAAGCCGAGGCCATCTACAAGGAAATCATATCGAAGCCTCCCTCCGTCACCTCAGATGCCGCCATCAAGGAATACGAGACCGCATTGCTGAAGTTGGGCGGGCTGTACCGAGACGAGAAGTCAGTGAATCTGTCCACCAGCCCAATCAACGGGAGCCATGTATATTGACTGCATTCCAGGAAGTCGCAGGAGCTTGTGGATCTCGTCACAACGAGCAGAACCGTGCTATCGTCGTTTGCAAAGGCCAAGACAGCCAAGTTGGGTATGTAATACACCCACTGTCTTGTTGAAACGGGCCACTAATACCCCTCCACAGTCCGCCAACTGCTAGATCTCTTCGAAGGCATCCCCAATTCCACCGACACCCAGATTTCGATCACAAAGTCATGTATAGAATGGGCCACCTCGGAGCGCCGAACTTTCCTGCGACAGAATCTCGAGACTCGACTTGTATCTCTTCACATGGCGAAGCAGTCCTACTATGAAGCCCTCACCCTCATCAACGGCCTTCTGCGCGAGCTTAAGCGTTTGGATGACAAGTTAGTTCTAGTCGAGGTGCAACTGCTGGAATCGAGAGTATACCAGGCCCTCGGCAACACATCGAAGGCTCGTGCAGCCCTGACCAGCGCCCGGACAAGCGCCGCGTCTGTATACACTCCTCCCCTTCTGCAGGCCAACCTGGACATGCAGTCCGGCATGCTACACACCATGGACCAGGACTTCAACACGGCCTTCTCCTACTTCATCGAAGCCCTCGACGGTTACCATTCCCAAGACGAGACGGCAAAGGCAACGGCCGCCCTCCAGTACATGCTCCTCTGTAAGATCATGCTGAACCTGGTCGATGATGTCAACAACTTGATGGCGTCAAAGCAAGCCCAGAAGTACGCTGGCCAGAACCTAGAAGCCATGAAGGCGATTGCGCGAGCCCATAGCAACCGCAGTCTCGAAGAATACGAGCGCGCGCTCGCTGCCTACAAGTACGAGCTTGGCTCTGACGCCTTCATTCGGAACCACCTACGACGTCTCTATGATGCCATGTTGGAGCAGAACTTGATCAAGGTGATCGAGCCGTTCAGTCGTGTCGAGATTAGCCACATTGCTCAGCTTGTGGGACTTGACACGCAGCAAATCGAGCGTAAGCTCAGTCAGATGATTCTGGATAAAGTCATCATCGGTGTGTTGGATCAGGGCGCAGGCTGTTTGATCATTTTCGATGAGACGCAAAGGGATGAGAGCTACGATGCGGCATTAACCACTCTTGAGAAGCTGAGCAATGTTGTGGACGTGCTATATACCAACCAGGCGTCTATGCTTGAATAGATCATCTCGCTAGTCGAGGGCAGCCAAGGTCTCAAGGGTGTAGACTAAATATGACCCTGCTGGATCCCCGAGATGTTGTGACAGATCTTAACAAGGCCCAGAGTCTGACGAAATGAGATGAAAAGGGTTGTTCAACTGTAATTCTAGAGTAGACGAACAAATTAATCGTCCGGCAGTACCAATGGACAATGCCCAGACTAAGTGATCCCACCACCGGCCACATTTCCTGTCATAATAAGCAGGACCGTCGAGTTTTGCACCATGATTTTGCATACACCAGAATGATTGAAACACATTTATGAAATTCTCGGCCTCTCATTTTGCCATGTTGTCATGTACCACAACATAACTATACAATCCCTATGCGTGCTCATGATGCGTATCTATCCGTTTGATCAACGCCCAATTTGACCCGTTGCGATGCAATGCGATGCGAACCGGGTATCGTAACACAAAAAAGTAAAATAAAACATGATCCCTGATAACGCCTGTCAATGCCATTCCTCATTACTCTTCCACGACTTCCAAACAGGATGCCTGGTTGGTCCAACATTTCCCCTTCGTTCTCCAAGTCGCTTCTCATCGAACGGCCTGCTTTCCCTTGCTATTGGGACCACCTCCCCTTCTGCTCTGACCACTGACATACTTGCCACTTCTTCTGCGCTCTTCGCCAACCATGAGCGCAAACAGGCGCTTGCTGAGCGCTCGAGCATCCCATTCCTTGACGCCTGCGTCCTTCTCGGCCAAAGATCTCGGGTCTGTGAACAGTTCACTTCTGAACGCCTCGACGACCTCCATATGCCAGTCCTCAAGCACCATCTTTGCGTCGTGTGTGGCGACTTCCAAGCCAGACAAGGGATGCTTACCCGGGACTACGGAAGGGAAAACCATTTGGAACTGCATGGGATCTTTCTTGCGGAGCTGAAGAACCTCATCGAGACGGATCCAATGAGCACGAGACCACGCTGTAGAGGAGAGCTTGGCTGGAGCCACATTTTGAGGGCGTGTTGCATGTGCTGACTGAGTCACCTGGCGTTCCGGAGATTTGGACGGTGAGGGCGTGTTCTCCTTGTCGTGCTCCAGGGAATTGTAGGAGGACGTGATCCGCAGAGGAGAAGGGTTGGTTATTGCAGTACGAGGGTTGCTGGTGGCGATGTTAGAGCCACCGTTGCTGATGGTGTTCAGAACTCGCTGCTGATTGGCGCGAACATTCGCTTGCGCTTCAGGGCTCAAGACACTACTTGTGAACTCCACCACTCGCCCGGGGGTCTTTGGCTTGAGGGGAGAGCGGAGGCAGGATTTAGTTGGACTGAGTGTCTTGTCCCACTGCGACGGCTTTTCGCGAGGTGGGATACGCTCAAAGGACGGCCCGTCAGTCGCCATGGACTCCTCTCCATCACTGTAATCCGGCTCTCTAGGATCATCGTACTCTGGAGACGGCGTTCGAGCATCCTCAGCAGGCGTTGAACCCTGTCGACTAGGGGTGAAGAGCGAGGCCGTGTTTCGGGACTGTCCTGAAAGAGGAGTGAAGTTGCGCTTCTGTGGGATGGAAGGGAAATCCTGCCGCTCAGGAGTCGAGGGAGTTTCGGCATAAGTATCAGGTACAGTGTCATTCGAGTGAAGGGCTGTGCCTGGCGAGAACAGGTCGACTCTTCGTTCAGGGCTAGGGTTGAAGATCTTCTGCCGTATCGCCGGGAAGAGACCAGGCGCCCGTAGTGCAGATTGGGGTCCTTCATCGAGAGACCTATCGATGCTTTGTATCGAGCGTGGTAGAGGCTTTGCAGTCGTTTGGTGCATAGGGGTCTCATCAATTTGCGTCTTGGGTGGGTTATTGGTGACCGGCGGCGGTCGAGGGGATGAGAAGAATGACAAAATGTCGAAATTCCCAAAGAAGCTCCTCCTAGCTGGTGCGGGCTTTTCTTGTATTGCTCGAGTTGCCGTGGGAGGTCTGTCGTTCTGCGATAACATGGAGTACTCCTGCAACACCGACTGTTCAAAAAGGGGTGTCCGACTCTTCTGATGTCCTGGCGCTGGAGGTGGTCGCTCGGGCTCATCCGGCTCTTCGTGCTCCATAAGTTCGTATGAGCCGTCATCCTCAGGCTCACCTCCCTGCTCCTGCTCCTGCTGCTGCTGCTGCTGCTGCTTCTCCTCCTCCTCATCTTCAAATTCCTCCTCGTGTTCCCGATCAACGTGGAAATCCTGGTGGGCCGACTGTGGAGATTCCTGAATCACAACCTCCTCCTGAACAGTGATTTGGGGAACTGAGGTAGCGCGTTCCACATCGCTCGGTGGGCTGTCCTCCATGTCAATCTCGGACGGGCTTCTGAAATTATCCTGGTAGATCAAACGTCTGGTGTTCCGCCTCCAAGGGCTTGGGATCTTGCTACGACGTGGAGGGTTGACGTCAACTGCGGCGGGCACAGCTGCAAGGACAGACGCAGATGGAGGCACAGGGCTTGTTACTCCGACCTGGGTCTGCGACTGTCTACGTTCTTGAGTCCCGGCACGTAGTATCCTCGTGGATCGAGGTGTAGGCCGTGATGCTTCAATATCCCATAAATCCATGTCATCACCGTCCTCGTACAAAGCTTCAGCAGGCTGATCTTGTATATGGACCCCTTCATATTCATGCCCTTGATCGTCTTCGCTATGACTATCCTCTTGTCCAATCTCGTCATCAAAGTCATTACGGTCGGAGTCTTGGCTCTCTTCATCATCTCGATCCCCTTCGCCACCTTGACCTTCTTCGCCGTCTTGGTTCTCTTCCTGGACATCATTTATGCTGTGAAGTCGGCTGTTATGGGAGCTGCGAGGAGCAAAGGCGCTCAAATTGGCCGATCGTTGTGACGCGGACATTCGCCTAGATCTCTGCGTTGCCGGGCTGCTCGGCTCGTCGTTTCCAGCCATCGAACTTATCTCGTGCTCGACGGCGGGCTCACTCGGCGGTGCTGCTCTCGTAGAACTAGGTACCTCGGGGAAGAAATCTACTTGATTAGGCTGGGTAGTGGTCTGACTAGTCGCAGTGCCGTAGGCTGATCTCCTAAGCGCCTCGGTCTGTGAATAATCATGCATGTCCGGTCCAAATGGATCTTCACCATCACTCCTAACTGGGGCTGGAGCAATTATTGGTGGTGGTGGCGCCGCCGGGGCTGGTGCTGCTGCTGGTGCTGCACGTTGGCTGGACGCAAATGCTGACCGGACGCTCTGCGAAAGCGACACAATCGGATTGAAAAGCGACCGACTGTCAGAGCCCGTCCTTCTGTGGTTAGAATTACGTGCCGGTGACCTCGCGACAGACGATTGACGCGAATCGTTCTGTACTGATCCTCGGAAAGGACTTCCCAGACTGCTTCCAAGATCATCTGGAGACGACCTGTCGGACATGATATTCTGCAGCGTGCGGCCTGCCCGGACAATCGGCGAGAGTGTAGGTCGTCTGCTAGGCACAGGTGGTTGCAATGTTTGCAATTGATCAGGCGAACCTGTATTGGTAAGAGGCAATTGGGGAGATGGGCTCTTGCGCAGTGGCGTGTCAGCCATGTTCTGCTCTACTTGTGATTGCTCGGATTGTAGGGCCATCGTATCAAAATGACGGCTGATGGTATGGGCAGACTCGGACTGAAGTTTCATGGTATTTAACTGCCGGCTGATCGTGGGTGGCGAAGAACGAATGTTGAGATCAGAAGTGTTGACCACTGCAGACGGTTCGACAACCATTCTCTGGGTATCTTCACCAAGGCCATTCTTAGCGTCCGTGGTCGAAGAGTTTGTATCGTCGGGCGTAGGCAGCCTGTCAGATCCAATGTTGGTAGACCTGCTGGCGGATTGCGGTTCTCCCTCCGATGGGGAGATATCTCGGCTGTCATTTTTGCCAACATGTGCAGTAGTACGAGCAGGCCTAGGAGTTGCTGCTGTAAGGATTTCCTCTGGAACCTCGGAGAATGAATCTTCGTACATGTTGGAATCATCTTCCACAATGTGAGTCGTAGCCGGCTTCATAGGCAATCTGCCGGGTGTAGCGGCTTGGAGTACACTGTCTGGGATGCTTGAAAATGAGTCGTCAACGTGCGGCGCTCTATTAGTAAAGATTTGTCGACTCAGTGGCATTGCCTTTGGTTGCCTTCTTGGGCTCCGTGTCCAGGACGATTGGCTTGAACCAAACTCTGACGGGCCGTTCCGAAGTTGTTGTTGCCGAGAGTCATGGCCTTCATTCGGCAGTTCCTCTTCCACCTCTGCCCCCAAAACTTTTGGGTCTGATGGCCCTCGGGCTTCACTTTGAGTACTTCTCTTCCAAGACTCCATCGTCTGACTGATGATAAAATTAGTCTCATCACCAGCGTCGGCAAATCGATTGTCTTCCTCGATCATGCCACTTCGATTGGACTGGAAGGAAGCCTGGAGTGACGGCAATGCCTCGACCGCAATCATACTAAAATCAGAGGCATGAGTCAGGTTATCTTGGCCACTGTAAGTTGCCCCATCGTACCCGTCAACTTCAGAATCCAGATCACTATGGGGCTCCCCCATGAAATCATCAAACATGAGTGCGTCAGAATCTCCTACACGAGCTTCGCGCGTGGATGTTTCTTCAATCTGTTCGGAAGACTGTCGCGCGGCTGACGAACGAAGTCGTGAGCTGTGGTCTGTCCGACTTTGATCTGCATCTCTCGCTATTTGCGGGCTGCTCAGGGCAGCACTGTTGTCCCGAGAAATGGCGGTCTGGCGAGGTTTTGAGTTTGCATCGATTCGGGTATCGTCCTCCAAAGGAGCTTCACCAGAGTCCGGCATGTCCTTGTTTGGGATTACATCTGCATCGCTAGCCCGATGATCAGCTTCACTGGTGAGACCGGCCACTTCGTTCGGCAGCAAAGCTTTCCGCGGTCGTCCGCGCTTTCTCCCTGTAGGGTTACTCGACGGTACAGCTGGTGTATTGGCTTTTTTAGGAGTCTTCCTTGTTCTCGTTTTCGGCTTTGGCGTAGGCTCGGCGATGGAATTCCCATTTGATTCCATAAGCGCATCACCATGTGAAGTCGCATCGGATGACGCTTCGCCACTATGTCTTTTTGCTCGAGACTCCTGGTGCAAAGGTGTGCCGGCCCTCTTCTTGCCCCTTGGATTCGGGGTACCATTCTTGCTTCCCAGGCTTCCTCTCGGTCTACCTCGCCGGCGCGTTGTCGGCGCATCCCCAGAGGCGCCTCCTTCATCGTCCGTCAACCCTCGTAGGGGCACTACAGTCGTGGTTGTCGCCTCTCGCCTGCGGCTGATGCTCCTCGTCGGCGATGCGGTGAAAAGACGTCTATTCACGCCGCTCGGCCTGCCCCGCTCGTCTTCGGCCTCGACGGTGACTAGTAGTCTCTGGGGCGAGCGCTCGTTGCCGACATCGAGCTCGAACATCTGCTTTCTAGGTGACTTGGCCGTCGATAATGGTCTTGCTCGTGCAATGCTGCTGGGGAGTTGTAGCGAGGATTCCCGCGGATATGCTTTCGGGTTTCCTGCTGTGCGCCGCGCGATGGGTCTTAACGAACTGGGCGCCTCGTCTCCCAGCGGATCCGGCGACGAACTAAAGTCCAATAAGCTCGCCATTGTCGCGCTGGACCGTCTACCGGTTGTTGAGATCGAAACCGATAGTGCATGCAGTAAAGAATGGCATTCCAGGTGTGCTGGCTCGGTCGCGACACACGTGTCTGTCGTGGGGTGACGGAAGGCTAGCTGACAGGGGTTCCATACAAAAAGAGAACTTTGTTTACTTCGGCCTGTTTGGGGATAGCGCAGTCTGCGGCTCTAGCGACCGGGTGGAGCAACTGTTCTGCGGATACCTGAGCTAGGCCCCATTGGTGCCACTTAGACGGCCGCAGGGCTTATGATGGCGGGTGGAATTTCCCCGCATTATCTCAGCCTGCTGAATAATAACCCTGGACGTCATTGTGCACCCCAGTGCCTAATGTATCCCAAGAGCCGAGGGATGCCCAGCAGCCAGATCGGTGGCAAGGCGTAGATTTGTCGTCTTTCTGATCCAGTGTCGCGACTGGGAGAGTCCACTTGCGCCTTTCATTAGCTAATCGGCTATTGCGACATCGATGCGTTTAGTCTTTGAATGGTCACTATATAGATGACGTGATTGCTCATAGTACCGTATCCGTCGCACTCATGTCCATTCGAGCTTCGAATTTATTCCTCGGCTTTTCGTTGCTTTGAAATGTGAATCTCTCGCCTCAGCTCGAGTACTACTATAAAGGTTTGCTATTTCTCGTCCCGGCATTGCTCGTTCACAGTCTGCCTTGATACCTGTACATTTCACACCCTCTTGATAGAGACTATTTCATCGTCATCACGCTCTACAACATAACCACGCGTGCTCCCATACCATAAAACCTATATCCATACGACCTGTGTACACATTTAAAACAAGCAGACATGGCCATATCACCAGATCCAGTTCCCCGCGGCCCCGTAGTCGCCAACATCAATTTTGCTCACCCCCCTGGTCCCGGCCAGAAGGCCATAAACTACGTAGAGGACCCTCCAGCTGGCGAGCCTAAGCGGAATGTTGCCGTCAACCAACAAGAAGTCCGGATCGAAGACATCCGTGGCCGGGAATCACAATTCAACTTAGACACGGACGCCTTCGCCGCCTACAGTAACGTGCCGGAGTCTGCCGAGAAGGACTTCGCAGACGACGCCAGCATTGCAAAAAACTACTACCCGGAAGTCGAAAAGTTCTTACTGGACAACATCCCCGGCTCCAACAAGATCGTCATTTTCGACCACACGGTCCGGCGTGCGGAGCCGAACGCCAAGCGCCAGGCTGTATATAATGCACATATCGACCAGACACCCTTGTCGGCGCCGCAGCGCGTGCGTAAACACCTTCCCGAGCAAGCCGATCGTCTCCTACAAGGTCGTTACCGCATTGTCAATGTCTGGCGGCCGCTAAATAAGGGACCTGTGGAGTCGAATGCCCTGGCCTTTGCTAGTTCGTCTACCTTCAGCACAGAAGACGCCATACCCGTGGAGCACAGATACCCGAATGGATATACCGGTCAGACGGCGGCGATTGCGCATAACCCGAAACAAAAATGGTACTATTGGAGCGGGATGACCGGGGATGAGAGGCTGATGCTGGAGTGCTTCGACTCGGAGGGCTTGAAAGACGGATCGGGGGTCAAGGGTGGGCGGGTACCACATACCGCTTTTGTGGACCCGCGGACACGGGACGGGGCCGAGGGACGGGAGAGCATCGAGGTCCGGGCTCTGGTCTTTGGACCATGAGTGAAAGAGCTTAGATGCATGCTGTCTTCAGTCTGTCGGGCAGAGAAATAGAGATCACACACCAAGGAGGGATGGACATCGATTTGTGGCAAAAGCAATTCCCATGCGCAAATAATTACCAATACAATTTGCTTTATGCTACTTCTAATGCTCTGCTTGTCGAAAGTAGGGAACAGTGTCGCACCCCAACGACTTCAGTTCCTATGGCAGATTTAATACGCTCTTCCATTAATCCATGTCGCATATGACCCCATTATCTGCTCTGGTCCATGCAGGTAAGTAAATCAGATCGCTATGCCACTTCTTACGTGGCAGGAATCCACACGCGTAATCTGGGTATGTGGTTGAATTCAAACATGCTAAACGCCAGGCGCCCACCGTTTATCAGCGTGGTGCGTATATGAGGCTAATCATGCCATCAAGGTAATGGACATTCCCTGCCCTTGACATTAACTCCAGAACGGCATGCTTGGTAGCCTCAGTCCCTCACGTTCTCTTCTCTAGGTTCATGCCGAGGTAATGGTTTAGTTTGGGAGGCGGCGACGTCGGGAAATATGATCCGCCGGGAGGTGTCGTCGGGCTGCAACCATTGCCATCACGGCAGTGTTATATGCCAATCCAGTCGGAATGTTCCCAACCGCGGCATCAGTTACTGTGGTATTGAGGATAGTTGTAGTTACAAGGTAGAGAACGTGGCAATAATCGTAGCTTTGTTGATTAGGAATATTATCGAAACTAAAGGTATTCGACCTAGCCCCGCCTCCGTCCTCTACCACTTCCTGACCTGCTCATGGCAACCCCGCCGAAACTACTTTGTCGCGACATGGTTGGGGCAGCGGGTGAAGCATGATTGCCAGTGGCAATTCCTGGCGCAAGGCCGGCGAGGGCGCTGGGTCCAGGCTCGTCTCTGAGAGCCGAGGCCGAAACACCCAGCGAGTCGGCGATCTGATCGACAGGAGGCCGTGGTCCTTGTATGAGCGCAGCGAATGGCTGTCCATTTTTCTGGGGTGTTATCATATTCTGGAGCAATCTGCGCCCGCCGTTGGGGGTATCGATATTCGCGCCAGCACCTTTTGCGCGCTCATAGGCCTTGAAGACACTCATAATCTGGATATCCTGGTGTACATCGTCGTGGGACAGGGAAGTGGGCGTATTTGACTCCGACTTGACGTATGCCTTGGAGTATTGTGAGTGGATCAGAGGTGGTAATCTGGGCTCTTGCGCATCCATCTTCTCAAGATTTCCCGGGAGGTCAAAATTTGCCAGACCCTCTACCCCAATGATCTTGTCATCATACCAATTTTGACCAAGGTTGCGAGTACTCCTGGTTTGATGAGATGGTTGCCGCTCCATGGACGGCGCTGCAGGCTCTTCCTTCTCATCCCCATTAACCTCGCCATTTCCTGCCTCGCTCTCTTCAGGCGAGGGCAGGGGATTGCCAGAGGCATCCCGTCGGGTGAGTAAGTGCTTGTAAGCGGCTATAGCAGCGTTGTTGTAGTTCATAGACAATTCCTTATCAGTAAACAGCTTGTCTATGCTGTAAATAGGACCAGCTTCCTTTCGCACAGCTCGAATTCTGTCGTTCTGCCAGAGTGGAGTGGTGCCGGATGCATCCAGAGCTCTGCGTATGGGAACCGGAGAGCCATCGTCTTCAGCGCCGTTTCTCTTTCTCTTCTTGTTTTCCGAGAGTCCAGCAGCTTCGTCCATTTCTCTGCGCAATCGAGTTGCCCGCTTTGAGTGTGTGCCGCCAGGACTTGCCGGGTTTGTCAATGTGTACTGGTTGGGATGCAGGAACAGAGCGGAGCTCTCCGAGACGTCGAGAGCTTCCTTCTCTCGATTCAGTCGCAGTTTTTTGGAGGTGATCGCGTTCATCAGTCGATCTTTCAGGGTCGCCGACAGCGCCCTGTGTTCTCTCTTGGCAACCTCAACCTTGTATGCATAGGTATTGCGGTGCATCAGGGTCCTCGCCTCGTGCTCGTGCTAAAACAGACAATGGGTCAGTCTTTGCCCGTAACTTGCATATGTAAACTCGTGTAAGGCAGAGTGAGTACTGTACCTTCTGGGACGTCAACTCATAATCGCGAACTTCAAGCATATCCTTAATGTGCTCAACCCACTCCTGGAAAGATGGACCTGCCATCTCCAACAGCGTTCTGGTGGGACGATCTGCGCCATTGGCATTTGCCTGCAAGAGCTCTTGAATTTCTCTGTCAATCTCATCAAGAGGACGTTCTGCGTATGCATCGACTCGGGAAACTAGGTGGACATCCGCTTGGATCTTCTGTAGCTCTTCTCGGTAGCTTCGATCGCGGTCGCGGCTCATGTCTCGTTCAAGTGCGGCAAGCTTGTCGTAAATCAGCTGCTTCTTGCGCTCCCGCTTGGATTGAGCAGGAGGCGATTGGGCTCGAGAAGACTTCTGCGATGGTCCAGCCAAAGCCGATTGCGAAGGGTCGGCGGTTGCCATCGTGAAGGCGGGAGTCAGGTGGATCTGTTGGTCGGCGGCTGATAACAGTCTATATTGGTGGGCTCCTTTCGGTAGGGTGACTTGGAGCGGCCTCAAAACTTCGCGCGAAAAGATATAGAAGAACAGCGGCGGAGTTATGTAAGGGCTGTCACAAAAGCTTTGCGCTTAGACAGTGAAGCGGGTGTGGGTGAAAATGGGATGAGGAAACAACTGCAACAAGTCCTTTAAAAGTTGGGTGGCCTGAAAAGTCAATCTCTCATATACGGAAATAATGGGAGAAGAGAGTTCTGCTTCCAGAGCGATGATCCGATTGTTTGCAACAAGCTGTGCTGCAGAACAGACAGAGGTGTGAGGAAGTGAATCGGAATCTGGAGCCTTGCTGACAATAGAACAATCAACCTCAGCGCCTTGTGACTGAAGAGTGGGGCTTAAAGCGCAGATTTGGCCTAGCTAGTCATAGTCGAAGAGAGTACATGTAGGAGCAATATATCGGACGCTAGGCTTGGCGCAGTCCCAGCCTTACATCACTAATAGTACTGCAGCTAATTGGCAAAACAATAAAAATATTTGCGGTCATTGTCCTAATTTTTTGTGTATGTATTTGCATCAGCCTTAATCACCTTGCAGTATTTTCAATTTCGATGTATCGTCTGATTTATCCTCTATTGTTCGGTTAACTTCCCTTCTGCACGTTTTGAGGTCCGTCAACCTCCATGTTTGTTGCACATTTCACAAACCTCACAGGAAATCATTTGATGGCAGAAGAAAATGTTTGCTCTAAGTAATTGACTTAGATATGATATCCATGGTTGCGACGAGATAGAGGTGTGCCAATCTGCAGCTTAGCCGATTGCTAAAACAAGCAAAAATCATTTGTCCATATCGCCAACATAGTCAAAGATCACGCCCCATCGTAGGTATTGGAAGAAAGTTTGCCAATCGCTGTTCATGGCTGCAGGAACGTTGACATTGAATGACTGCGAGCTCGACATGTAGGTAGATAGCTACGCACAAAATTAGCTCTGCGTTTCGTGCCATCGGCGGATAAATCCACACCATCTGCCGGTGAAAGTCCAGCAGAATCCCAAGAGATAGTAGTAGCGCCGTTAGGAACAAGCACCTACACCACGTGGGATACGTGCATGGTGTTTCCGAGGAATAGAGAAACTTTTGCTGTGCATAATTGATGGATACCGTTTGCAAAGCCAGGTTGTTAGACATCATAAGGATACGTCATGTACCATCGACGGGAGACAATATATACACCCAAAAGCGACGAATACATTGAAGATGATTTTTTTGAAACGATCACTTGTCCATGGTTCCTTTTATTATAATGGAGGAACTGTTCAAGCGAGAGAAATTTAGTCCTGGATGGGTCCATGTCTCTGATTGAGCCACGCGTCCATCCATTCTTCACCTGAAATTAATTACAGTAATGCACTATGGAAATTCCAGTCCAGATTGAGGGAGGAAGAAGAAGAAGAAGAAGAAGAAGAAGAAGAAAACTGTCCGAGGCAATGATACCATTACGCGTGTTGAGCAAGCCATACCTTGAAGATGGCATTTCCTATCCCAAAGAAAAATAGCCAGGCACATTGCGTGGTGACAACAATTGGTTCATACTTTTTATTCTCTTGATTTTGCTGACCTGATTCGTTTCCCTGAGGATCAGGTCTCATCCATCTCGGCAAACACCATATCGGGGCACTCCCCTAGTTGATATTATTGTGAATGCTTACATTCATCCGCCCTCTCAATGTATCACATCTCAAACCCGCTTTGGAGACCATATAGTGGCACACTTTCTATAGTATGATTCTCGGCAGTCAACATCACTCTCTGGCTGTTTTTGGCGGGCGTATACTGTACTGGCAATGACGCTGCAAAAGTCAGAGCCAGCATGACACTCCGAAATCGTTGCTAGAGACATGCCACAAGTAATGCTGCCCGCAATCTTCCACCCGTTCTTAGTTTTAGGCCTAGGACTCAATCATTTTTCGACTCTGAGACAATTCCAGCCTCTGCATCCTGGTTACTTCCCTCCTTGATCTCCTCTCCACCTTTTGACCGCACTTCCTTGCGTTTTTGCCTTCTCTTCTCCCGCTTTGCTTCCTTTCTCGCCTGGTTCTTAGTGATTCTTGCTTTGATCTTCTCTTCCGCCGATGCCAGCGGCAGAACGTTCTTCGTGGCCTCCTCCTTGAGGTTCATCTTAGGGGTAGGTTTAGAGGCCTTCAGATGTTTCCTGCCGGAACCCGTAGTTGGCGCACTCTGCTTAGCAGGTGTGCTCTTTGCTTTAACGGGAGATGTATTCCTGGCAGCTGATTTCGGTACAGAAACAACTTCCTTTGCCGGTGTCAGTGGTGTTGGAGGTGCTGTAATAAGACCTTGGTCATGCTCCTCTTCCTCTGCACCTGCGTCTGCGTTTGCGCCTGGTTCTGTTCCCGTGGGCGCGGCTGGTTCTGCAAGATTATCGAAATTCCAAACGATGTTTGGGAACTCCTTGGCCGGGTCGAATCCCGATGCAGATTCAGCCATAGTGGAATGAAAGAGCTGTGCACAGTGGATGTCTTCTCAGCTACTAGTGCGAGGTGCCCTTTGCTGTGTAGGTACCGTATCTAAGTTGTTTTCCGGCAAAGGCGTAGGAATAATCAATATTGAAACTGACGCCGAATGAGCCAAGATTGCAGCAATCTAAATAACGACTTTGCTAATAGCATCCACCGCCGGGACCAATTTCAAGTTCCTCCCAAAATCGTAAAGAAGAATGGATGCAAGTTGTGGCTGTCAAAAGACTGACGTTGATGGGTGAAGAAACGCGCAGACCACCAGAAATTTTTGTGGTATCGATTGGCGGGCGAGCTAGTCTAGCCATCCAGCTAATCCCGCCTTACCACATCTCACTTCAAACATCAATCCCAGCACAGTGACCGAACAAGGTAGAATGGGTATCTTTAGATTTTCAGCAGATGGCTACAGACCGCTCCGTAACTTTTGTAGCTGGCTCATAAAGCCATATCCCGTGGTTCCTCTACTGTCTGCCGCACTCTCTGTGCTCTTTCGCGGACTACTTTCAACATCTACTCTGGCATCTCGCTTGCCGTTCTGCTCCAAATCGCGCAGCAGGTCTTTGTGTCTATCTTCTACCATCTTGGCCAAGCTGTCTATGAACTTTGTCCTCCCCTTTTCTTCCGCTGTACCCTTCCAGACCTGGCTCAACTCCTTCAGCACCTCAACTCGGAGTAGCGCCTTTTCGACACCTGCCACCGGGTCTTTGCTCTTATACAGCAGCTCGGATATGTCATCCCTGAACTTCTTGAGCACCTGTTGGCCCTTCTCCTCCGTGCTATGATCTTGCCCTCCGGCATCTGGGGCAGAGACGGACAAGAACCCAGAACTAACTGACAATTCCGAAGGAGGAAAGACGAATTCCATGGCATCTCCAAACGTCTTGATGACAGAATCCAAGCGTGCACGCACCAGAGTCAATGTCCGTAGTTGTGTGATATAAGCCGGGTCCTCGGCTGTCTTGTCCTCTGACGCATTGTTCGCATCAGGAGCTATCGACGTGGAAACCTTCCTCTGGCCCCCGTCGAGGTTTCCATTGAGCCTCAACTCGGTCTGTTCTTGCAGGCCATGCGGGACAAACTTGACGATATCGTCTTGCAGGCCGTCTGATAACGACTCGGATAAACTGAGAGTCTCGCCCCTCAACAGTTCCACTTCGTAAGCTAATCTGCTCCCACTCCGCAGTATATCATCTGTGAGCTGCGTCAATGTATTGGTCAAGCGCGTTGTCTGCGCGCTCAGTTGCGATAAAAGCGTCTGCGCTTGTGAAGATAACTCGGATAGAGGGACGGCTCCTTCCTGGCTTGGCGTTATTGAGGACACATGGGCTTGCAAGGGTGGGAGGGACGAGTTGAGGTAATCGGCCGCATCGAAAGTTGGAGACAGGAAGCTCTGTAGGAATTGGTCGGACACATGTGCTGATTTCGGCTCGATAGGTTCTTGCGATAGTCTTGATGGCTGCCGCGTATGGTGTGGAAGCCCCCTCGAGGAGGAGCTCAACGAGCTGTTCTGCCGCCGCCGCATAGCACCTTGAAGGCTGCAGAATCCCGGCGGGTATATGAAGGCGCGTGTGTTTGTGCGATTGAGGGTTTGGTCTGTCGGACCTGATCGCTCGGACTTGTCTGCGTCACCAAGTCACGGTGTCAGGAAGCAAGTGTCGGGCTGGACCCCAAAAACGCAAGCTGTCTCTGGAGCCGCATCAGTTCGTGTCTCGACCCCACCACTGGCAATTAGTGCACTCAGCCGCCGACTAAATTGCTCCCCGCAAGTTGCAGGGCCTGCCTCCCTCCAGGGGCTACATTGTGGTCTAATGTAGCTTCCGCTTTCGAGGCGTTTAGAGCGTCTATCCGCGCTTATTTCTTGCCTTACTCAGCTTACCTACTTACAAGGCCTCTTCGAGTTGGCGGGAACAAGTAGATCTCCATGTTTAAATGCAGCGATGTCCATATCTTCGGGCGCATGCGCATACGCATTTATGGTTAGACGCAAACATGAATGGATGCACAGTCCTATTTCATATCAAGTTGTGCTGAAAGGGCAACGTGCTCCAGTGCCACTGCAGCCTGGACTACGAAACAGGCTGCAGTGGCCAGTGCAACTTGAAGGCAGCTAGACTACCATGGTGCCTACATGTATTCAATGTTGCGGCATAACTTGGAAATGAAAGTCTCATTCCTACAACAGAGACTTTGCAGGCCACGAACCATATAATTTCTCAGGTCACTACATGTATGTGTAGTCGTCCAGGTGCCCCTACTGTAACCGACTCACAGTAACAGCTTTGAGGGCCACTGCTGCATCTGGGGAAAGAGCTGTGATAGTCACTTGTTTGTCCGGTTGACCCCCGGTGTTGACTCGGTCGATTGTTTGACGTAGTCGTCCCGCTGTTGAGGAAGTGCATTATGCACTTTCACTAAATTAATTTGTCGTCACGAAAATACTGCAGCACATGCTTCCGTCGCTTTAACGGCTGCCATCCAGGTCTCCCCGCCTCAGCATTCATTTTCGAAAGGAGCATGTTTCTAAGGCTACACAACCACGCCTGATTTGATAACTTCGATTTTCCGTCGCGGCGCCATCGATCGCAAATTGTTCGCCTCATTTTCTTTTTCAACGATCCAGAAAATCACCATACTTCTTCGCTGGTGAGTATTTTTGACCTTCAAGTATCATATGGACGCACCGGCTGGTTCACAAACGAGCACATGAGATATCCCCCATCCGGCTCTTGGGCATACCATTTTGGTCAGTTCAAGGGTTAGTGTTCTGTCGACTAGCTGGCACGAACCATAGATGGATATCTTTGGTCGAAACTCCATGTTCTAGCATAGAATCAGTCAGCTAACTTGACTATAAAATAGCACGGC
The DNA here is from genome assembly GCA_039778275.1 of Seiridium unicorne. NCBI lineage: Eukaryota > Fungi > Ascomycota > Sordariomycetes > Amphisphaeriales > Sporocadaceae > Seiridium > Seiridium unicorne. Next base: position 389,670 of record JARVKF010000035.1, on the reverse strand, counting down.
ATGGCATAGCAGAAACATCAGTTCACATGATGGAAAGACCTCGAGGCGCTCGCGCCCGCTACCAGGCGGATCATGATGCAGCCATCAAGCAAGCAATTCCGAACATCAACAACATCTCACGCATCGATGGGGAAGGAGAGTTTGTGTTCACCTATAGCCACCATACGATGGATTCGTCATCAGTCTTGGAGATCCAGGTGGTTCCTCAGGAGTTTTCGAGCTATCCTAGTGAACACTTCTTCGTTGTCTTCGCGAGTGGCTGTGAAGTGGCTCCGGCCATGGCCAAGATACTGGAAGACTTTGCCGCAACATCCAGCGGAGTGAAGATCCAAGATGCGCTTACTACCTTATCGCGGAACCTCACTAGATCCATCGAGCGCCGCTCCACGGAAAGCGTAGTTGGCGAGGACGAGGACACAGCCATGGCAGACGTCGAGGATGAAGGCCCAGTAAGCGAAGATGATGACGAAGACTTTGAGGACTTCGACTTTGGCGACGTTATCGGCGAAGACATTTTTGGTCTGGAAACTTTCGAAGCCACGAGGCACCCAACCAACCCCTATCGGCCAGTTGCGCAGGAAACTTTGAGTCGCATTCGCAGAGACTTCTGTGCCGTTCGCCAGGCCGGGTTCATGATCAGTAGGTTGTGTGGCTTCGACGAACCTAGCGGGCACCATATTCTCTCCATATCCGTTAGAGTTGATAAGTTGTGCTTATCCGAAGAGACTCGAGACGCCTGGAATCTATATATGAACGACTTTGTCGTTCTTCTGATCAGATATGATAGGGATTACACAACATTTGCCGAAGCTCTAGAAAGGGCCGCAAGCTCATCCAACATTGACTTCCGCCTGCGCAAATGCACCAATTATAAGCCGACCATAGACCAAGCCATCAAAGCATTCTCAGCGCCGGTTTCGAAGGGCAATTCTTCATATACTACATCAAGTCAGCGCATCGACCTGACGGCCAGCGATGATACAGATCTCATGTTGCTCGGAGTCGGCGAGTCAATCGACACTTTTATGAACACCGAGTTCGTTCCCCTACTCAAGATCAGATGTAACCACAAGACGACCTGGGATTCTGCAAAGCGGGAGCTTGTAGAAATGTCGAGGAATACACGTTTCTCACCCAAATCTTCCCAGCCTGACGCAAGCACGGACGATGTTGAAAACACAGACAAAGTCAAACTGCCTAGCTTCGTCGCCAAAGACCATCTACTGTCGGACGCCGAGATATCTTTGCCACTTGTTGCCGCACAGTTTGCCATGCGGTACTTAATCAGATGTACAGATTATTGCATGGTGTGCCATCAACAGGTCGACGGCAATTTCGAGGCCCTCAAACCCTATGTATGCGACGATTCTCTCTGTCTATTCCAGTACATGAACTTGGGATTTGGTCCAAGCATAGACCTCGAAGTTCTGAACCAGCCTAACGTAGTTGATCTGTTGGTCAGCTTCTGTTATGCAGGTCTGCAAAAGACCGCGAATGAAATCCATGGCGGTCTACGAGAATATCCTACCGGCCTCAATCTCCAGGTTCCTAAGATTTTCCCTCTGAACCAGCCGAGTCCCAAGGGCTTGAATCAAGGGGCGGCGAATAATCCAACCCCCATAAAATTCAAGGAAGAGGTGGTAATAGAAGGTGCAAGACTGCTAGACCCTATGTCCGGCAGATTCAACTGGGCCGAGTCATACATGACCCTAGACAATATTGCAGATGTCGCCAAGATCAAGAAAGGAATGTGGGTGGTTGTAGTGTTGCTAATCACCCATCGCGATTCCAAGCAAAACATCCTCCACCATGGCCAGGTGGATTTTCTCTCTGAAAATACAGTTTCTTTGAAAGTCGCGTCAAGTCATAGACTGCCACTTTCATCTGAGGTTGTACCGACTATGCCGTCGAACACAACCGAGTCCAATGAAGCAGCGTATCTTGTCCCCTACGATCAAAATCTAGACGATTTGGACGTATCGACCAAGTCATTTGCTTTGACCCTCCTTCTCGCGGCGACCCCATCAATCAGTTCCATGCGAGAGTATCTGCAAGCGTCCCCAAATCGGCACCTTGACGGATGGTATCGCCTAACCCCTTCGGCCTCAAAGCTGATCCGGTGGATCGTCGCCTCTAACCGCTCCTACATTGTTCAGGTGGACGAGCTAGACTCAGAGGCCAATGGTGAGATCGATTCATCACTGGCAAGGCAGCATGAGCGGATCTTAGGCGTTGATGGTTGGATTCAGTTTCGATTCGCCCAAGGATCTCCTGAAAAAGAAGTACAGTTCCAAGAAGAGCTAAAGAAAGTCAGCAAACCCCAGAAGACTATTCTTGGCTGGCATGGAAGCCGTGTCAGTAACTGGCATAGCATAATTCGAGATGGCCTCGACTTCAAGTCCGTCGTTAACGGTCGAGCCTATGGAGATGGCGTCTATTTTGGACGCAGTTTTGACACGAGTCTCACCTACTCTGGCACGAGACACTATGCTGCTGGTGACACATCGCACTTGTTGACCTGGCCAAACTCGGCACTCAAGATCGATGCCGCGGTCAGTTTAAGCGAGATTGTCAATAAGCCAGAGGAGTTCGTCAACCCCACAAGCATGAGTTTTTGTTATGTGGTCAAGCACATCCATTGGATACAGTGTCGATATCTGTTCGTCAGACCCCAGAATCCTTCTATTGTAGCAGCCAAGGAGGATTCAAAAAACACCGTCAATCAATTCGTCCAGGATCCCGGGCACATTGCATTAGGACCAAAGAATCAAGAAATTATGATCCCCATGGTGGCCATTCCGTCCGCCCAAGACGAATCTCGTAAGCAATCCTTATCGTTTTTGAAAAGGGAAGCCATGGGACATACCGGAGACAATGATGGTGAAGAGCCACGAGACATCGAGTTCCTCTTATTACCCGACCAAGAGCTGACAACGTCTACGGTAAGCACACAGACACAGCTAAATTCCTCCAGTACTGCGCCTCTACCTCTTCTCCAGCCTGACAAGACAGACTTTCGCCCGGGTACTTTGGATCTCTCGACATTGCCACAGTTCTCCCCGCCATCATATGCGACGAGTCAGGGTCAGAAAACAATTGGCCAAGAGATCAAGAAACTGCAGAAAGTCCAGTCCACGACCCCGGTGCACGAACTCGGATGGTACATTGACTTCGAGAACATGACGAACATGTTCCATTGGATCGCCGAGCTCCATTCCTTTGTCCCAGATTTGCCCTTGGCCAAAGACATGAAGAGGGCCGGTGTCTCAAGCATAGTGCTAGAGATTCGCTTCGGGCGGGATTTCCCTATGTCGCCCCCTTTCGTGAGAGTCATTCGGCCTCGTTTTCTTCCCTTTGCCAGCGGTGGGGGTGGGCATGTTACTGCCGGCGGAGCGATGTGCATGGAGCTTCTGACAAACTCTGGCTGGTCGCCCGCAAACAGTCTAGAAAGCGTTCTCTTACAGGTACGGATGGCCTTATGCAGCGTCGATCCCAAGCCTGCAAGGCTTGAATCGACAAAGGGCGCAGGGAGGGACTATGGCATTGGGGAGGCGTTCGATGCCTATAAGCGTGCCGCAATGACCCATGGTTGGCAAATCCCAAAGGACCTGGAAGAAGCTACGAGTGCCATGATGGCTCAGGTTATAGAAGACTAAATGTCGCGACTTCGTATTTGCTAACGAGCCATTTACCCAAACCCCGAACCAAGCCGTGCAGCTAGCTGGAGGAGTTGCTTCATCATCTTGTCATCCGCGATTTCGGTCTCCTTGGGTACAGGTAGCAGCTTCGTTCCACGGCCCGTAGATGGCACCAAAAGGAGAAGTTTTGCAGAAGATCAGAGGGCCAAATAGCACCACCTTGATACAAGCTGACGAGATCACGATTCTGAAAGAAGGGCGTTTAGGGTAGGCAAGAGTCCTTATTGTGGCATGTACCATAGCGCTCAGCTACATGGTGCTACAAAGCAGATTTGCTATTGCATTTGAGAACGGAAACTTGTCACATATCAGTATTTCCTACTGCAGGTAGATGTACAGTTTACGTTTGTGATTTGAAACCATAACGCCTTTCTGAATACTTTTGTGACACCAATTCTGCGTCTCTGACTTAATTTGTTATTAGGCTCCTATCGAGATGTGACTGATAGGCTCCATCAAGAGGTAAGCTTGGAGGGATAGCATCACGTCTTGGCTCTGTGTGGATGGTCCCATATATGTTTGTAGGTAATGCAATACGGGTAATATATTACGAACGTTGTTCGAATTAGAATGCGACCACTTGGCAGAATCCAGGCGCTCCAAGTCGCTAAAAGTTGTCCCGTTTATTTCTGTCCACAAAACTCTCCGAGTGATATTCCTTTCAGATCGCTTATTTTCTCGATACGTTTGTCTCGAGAATCCATCCGCCTTATGTCTTGTAAGTGCCACCGGGAAATTATATTACGTCAACGGCCATATCTCGCCGCCACGACACGTGACTGATATTCTATGCGTTCCGGCTGTGGCAAACGACACTTCTTCGTCCCATGTCGGACGACCAGGTGATTGATCACTGATTGGTTCGTCGGTGGGCAAAGCCTGGGTGACCTCGCTTCTGCTTAGTTGAAACTCCTGAGACATGGTCACAAATCTGGTTCCCTTGTTCTAGACCATTGATCAGGGTAATGGATGCCACAAACTACGAGAGCCACGAGAAATCGGTACATTATGCAGTCGTTAGAGGCTGGGTGTGATGTAGCTAGTCGCCTTAGCTTATGGTGAAATGTCAGCAGTGAAACAATACACAGAGACCTCCTGGCGTGGGACATGTAAATCTTGGGATTAGTCTGTACACAGCGGAAGACATGTAAGATGCGGAACAATATAGTCACTGGTAGCCGAGAAGGCGGAAGGAGGTAAGCAATAGCATGTGGTGCAACGGTTAAAGCGGATCAAGTTGATTACCTAACAAGTCTCAGAGTCATGGCCCTTACATAGCAACCAACTTGCTAATGCCCTGTGGGCAATCCGAAACATTCAAAATTCGCAGATGGGAATTCGCCTTTTGCCCAATTCATCTCTAGTACGCCTGAATGATTCATGGTCCTTTGGACTTTACATGACTAATGTAGCCTTGCGTGAGGAATTCGTGTTTAGAGGAGCTGTTCAGCCATGAACTAGACTAGGCAGCAGCCTTCTTGCCGGCCTTGTCGTCCTCACCCTCGAGAGCTGGCATGTCGTCTCCGCTGTCCTCCTCGTCGTCATCATCATCCCCCTCTTCCTCCTCACCGGGAGCAGCGCCGCCGCCAAGCTTGGAGAAATCGATGCCACCAAAGTCACCGCCACCTGTGTTCCTTATGTCAGTCATTGATCACACTTGTTTACCGGATGCTGGTTGTGGTGAAAAGGTGGTGTTTGAGATTGTTTACGTACCCATACCACCGCCTGGCATGCCGCCTGATAGTGAATGATGTTAGCCAAATTTACAATAGACGCGGTAGAAGCGGGTGCAGGTGCACAAATGAGCAAATCACCATGTGCATAGGCGGAATGGCAATAGGAAGCAGCAAGTTTACGTACCCATACCACCGAACTGGCTGAAGTCATCCTCGGGAGCCTCGTTCTGCTCATCCTCGTCAACCCACTTGTCGAAGTCGGTCTTGAGGAATTGTAGCTTCTTAGACTCCTTGAGCAGGCGGGGCCAGTACTCCTCCTTGAGCTCCTTCTTGCGCAGCTTGAGCTCGACATTGCGGGAGGTGTGGTTGATCTTGGAGTTGTCCGGGTCAATCTCGTCGAAGAACTCAAGCTCAAGCTCGAAATCACGCTTCAGCGTGTCAGAGTGAGCCTTGAGCTTCAGGCCAGCGGGCTTGAGGTCAAGCTTGAACTTTTCGGGGGGAGAATCTGGAACGACAATGGTCAGGTAGATGAAGTTCTTCTCCTCATCAGTGTTGGACGAGCGCTGGGCCCAGAGAACTGTTAGCAGCAAATGGTCAGCTACAGCCCGTTTGCAAGAAGCACCGACATCATGGCGCAAGTGAAGCGCGAGTCAAGGACGACCACAGCGAGTGGCATGAAGCCATCACCATCATCGCTACCACGGACAGATTGCCGCAAGGGGGGGAGCTCACCTTCGGGGTTCGACATGGCGGTTTGTTGGAGGGGAATTGGTATGAAGTCACAGGAAGAACAATGACGCTAGCGTGAGAGCGTAACGGGAAATGAGCCTGGTCGCGTATTGTTAAGAGGTAATCTAGGGTAGTCGTAAAAGTCGTGCGGGATGTCGGGGTTACCCAAAAGGTGGGAATTGGTCAGCAGGAGTGGTGGTGGTGAAGGTTGGAGAAGTGAAGCCTGCGAGAAAGTGTCGGCCTCTAAATCCAAGTTGGTGTTTGTGGTGTAAGGAGTTTGAATGAGGCTGCGGCAGAAATTTGGGGCAGGGACTCCGAGACTTTCTATGGGTTGCGCAGGCGGCTATGCAGGAATGGGAAATAGGCCTGTGTAAGGCAGCTAAAAAGTCGGATTCGGTTTGCGCAGCAACTGAAAGGGCCCTCCACCGTCTGTCTTTTCGTTTCGTTCGTCACCGGCTCTTGGAGCAGACCCCTCAATGGAATTTCTCAGAATGCCTAAGAACGGTGACAGGGCTGAACAAGCTGCAGCACTGCCGTCTTGGGTTTAGGCCAATAGGTCGCTTTCAAGGTACCGACAGGCTACAGCCAACGAAAAGACTGGCAGCATCGAGCCAGAAACCGACAGCCTACCCTGACTAATCTATCTCATCGAGGGACATGTACAATATCATCACCAGGAACCAAAAAGAAGGCATTCACGGGGAAAGGTCCAGTACCTTGGTGAATACGTCGTTTGCTTGTAGGTCTTAGACACTCCATTGGGATTTAATGCGTCCCACACCATTGCCCACCAGCTATGTAGAAACTGATGCCATAGCAAGTCCTTCGATACATTCCTTCTTTGTAGATCATCCATAAGCAAAGCCCCAGGAACATGCCTGGGTTTATCAGGGGATTACCGAGCATCGTCTCCCTCCAAACCCTCGAAATAAGGCCCCCGACAGGTTTAGCGCAGTCATTTATCCAAGATGGCGGGGTAGCACTTCTTCAGCCGTGCCTGGACCTGGTGCGTCTCCGCAGCCAAGCTTGTTTCTTCATTGGCCGAGGAGTGAAGTGGGATGCTGATTCTCCCGCGGACCCAGACCCCGTCCCATACCCAGACTCAGGTGGCAGCCAGCCTTGGAGCCTGCCCGCGCTTCGGGAGCTAGCCGTCAACGTCAGACGTCAGATCCCAATCGCATATCGACACCCAGCAGCTACATTGTCCGCATCGTCGCTTGCAGGTACACACATCAGGACCAACTCCCTGCCATCCAGCGCATCTCCGACCACGTCGGAATTCTTGCTCAGACGACAGCTCCTCCTTCTTCCGCTCCTCGGCGACTTCCAAGATGGAGAGCTTGAAAGCGCTCTTCGTCAAGCCAGATCCCAACGCCCAAGTATGCGCCTCTCGCCGATAGCCCTAGCAACATCCTCCAGATGCCGTCGCTGACCACCCCTCTTGACAGTTCAGAAAATGCAATGCCCTGATCCGCTCCAACATACGGAAACTCGACCGTGACATCAACTCCATCAAGCAAGTGGAGATCAAGACCAAGAATCTCATTCTCGCCGCCGACAAGCGCGCCCAAAGGAACCCAGCCCAATCCCGGCAAGCGTCGCGTGAAGCCCGCGACTTCGCCAAGGAGCTCATTCGCGCGCGAAAACAGTCAAATCGCCTGGTCACCTCGAAGGCTCAGCTCAACAGTGTGCAGATGCAGGTCAACGAGGCCTTCGCGGTCAGGAAGATCGAGGGGTCTATACGCGCAAGTGTAGGAATCATGAAAAACGTGAACTCTTTGATCAGGCTGCCCGAGCTCGCCGGGACCATGCAGGAGTTGAGCGTCGAGTTGATGAAGGCCGGTATCATTGAGGAGATGGTGGACGAATCGTTGCCGCAAGATGATTTATTTGAGGACGAGGAAACTGAGGCGGAAGGAGAGGTCGATAAGGTGCTGGGCGAGATCCTGAAGGGCCGCATGGAGAAGACGGGTACGCTGCCTAGCGCGCCGATTGCCCAGGAGCCGGCGCCGGTAGAGGAGGAAGAGGAAGACAACGAGGCTATGATGGATCAGATGAGGAATCGCTTGGAGGCTCTAAGGAGCTAGGGATCCGGCTCGGCATGACACTAAGTTCGCTCTGTTTAAAAGAGTGACCGGTTCGGCGTTCTGGAGTTTGACTATAGGATTGGCGTCATTCTCGTCGGTATCGATTTTCGTATGGTTCAGGAATAAGGACATATTCAGCATGCATCAAGCCTTTACATATTTCTGTTATCAATGTCAACCGTTAAAAATACGTCGACGTGCTATTGAAGCTTTATGAGACAATCCATTTATCGCATTTGACTCGTTAGTATTGTACTCAGCGAGAGTTCCAGCTGATAATACTGAGTATGTGTATTTGAGTATAGTTGCTTCCATCCGAGCTACGTGGCTTCTCCTTTCAAAGCCATTCATGCTGACTAGGTACCTACTTTAGGTGCATACTCGAATGAACAAGTATCTGCGCAGGTGAACTAGCTCTGTCGCCGACTCTGCGGTTGCTCTGAAATGACTTTCCGATATGTTCATCAGGAATACGTTACAATCCGGCAACAATAGTCACTCTCGCGATAGTTGATATGTGCCGCTATGAAATAGCCAGAATAAAATGTATTAGCATGAGATAGTAGCATTTCGGATTAATATGGCAATCCATCGAGCTTGAATATCTTATATTGGAAACTTCTCCATTAGTTTAAGTAACGTGGCGATAGATTCGATTCCAGCACTTACAATTATCGCACCGAAGAAACCCATGCGGCGTACGTCGAGGCTGAAATATAGAAAACACGAATTTACGAGGGGAAAAAAGAAAGAAAGAAAGACACAAGGAAAGAGAAAAAAGAAAGACGGAGGGGAGAAATGAAGCAGTATAATAGAGAGAGAGAGAGAGAGAAAGCTAAATCCAAGCCAGAAAGTTGAGCTGGGTTTAGACGGCCAGTCGAAACAGAAAGTAACAATCAATGATCATGCTTTGAACAGTCAACTACTGCATTGGAACCCGTAGTTTCGTGTGATGTTAACAGAACATGTTGTAAGCAGCGTCACGAAGAAAAGCATTCGGGTACGGAACAGTCTGAACCTATAGTAATGGGGAGTGGCTTTCAGGACACAGCGGTTACCAGTCTTGGTGCCAGAGCTTGTCAGAGGCAGGAGCCATTAGAGGTCAAGACAAGTTTCTCCTTAATAAGAACGGTATCCAGGTAAGTGATCCCAAAATCCACAAACTAGAGAAATGTTGATGAGGTAAGTCTCTATTCAGAAAGAGCTCAGCATATTTGCTCAGACTGCTTATGTATGGTATAGAGTAAGGACTTGACCGGGCTTTTGACGAGTAAATTTGTGCTATGGAGTTTCTTCAACCCAGTGGCCATATTTTGTGTAAAATCTAGGAGTAGTTCCTCTAAGAAGTAGGGTTCATTATACCCAGCCTGAAGAGCAGCCTCGACGTTGTCTCCTCTCGTTGACCTCCGTCGTTTAAACCATCCCTCTAATCATCCTCTTAGGAATCGCCATTCTTCTAGGTCTCATAAAAGGGACATAGGCATATTCACAGAATTATATAGCCAATTATGTGGATTTTGATGATTCAAACGGCCAGGTTACAGGATGGTGGGACAGTTAGTCAGATAGCGAGTGAACGCATCCCAATGTGAACCCAGTGTCCCGGTATTCCAAATAGCTATTCTGTCGTCAATTTTGCTCAGATCTTCAAGTTAATCCCGTTGGTTACTGGATTGAAACGGTTGCATAACTCTACCCACCAACCGTAGCATAATTCACTGCTTTTACTTATCATCTTCCAGAATCTGCATTTATTCTTTCTTAGTTCTTATACTCGGTAATTGGTAAATTATGATTATTAATTACGATACGCGTATAAATCTCAAAGCTTTGCATAAATAATCCAGAGAGACCGTTTAATGTACAGTTGTCCGAATTATTTCCAAAGTTACTGGGCACCTCCCTCCATCAAAGAGCGGGCCTCACGCAATGAGCGGTATGAGTATTGAAGCCTGCGAACAAGCTCTTCACATGCCCTCGAACAAGGCAACGCTATGAAAACTACGAGCTGACTCTAGATCTTCTTAATTATATAAAGGAAGCCACTCAAGGATCGACGTTGGCCAGGTTTTAAGAGGGTGGGTAATAAAGCCTTAGATTTTAGAATTTATATTATGTAATTCGTCCAGAGCATATCCGATCGAAAGAAAGACATGTTAACATTGCGTTTTATACGGGGTATTATAACATTTAAGCATAATTATGATTTACGTCTAGGTGATTAAGGTAATTTAAAGGAGGGTAGCCCATCCAGCTACAGCATCAGCGCTGTCTTTTCAAGAAAATCCAAAGATATACTATCCAGTCATACTTAAAATCCTAAAAAATATGATCAGTTGATTCCTGCAAGAATTATCCATCGCTTTCATGTCTAAGGTTATATAAACTCCCGCCTTACGTCTTATAGAATAGTGACGAGTTACTGTTTTATATAATATACAATAGACTTGTGGTAACAAATATGTACGTGTATTCTTAGCAGTCTCGGCAGCTTTCAATATACAGGATAACTACTGATAATGGCGGCCTTCGGAATTATCAGGTTTGCGTCCCAGCGGCTCACAGGTGTGGCCTAGACACGTAACCCGGCACATATATCTAAGCGCATCTAGGACTTTATACGCCTGCAGAGAGCAAGAAACCATACCCGTAGGGATAATCAACTCTGAGAGGTACTGTAATTGTAGCTGCCTGGTCCTTGCGTCGTACAACCTACACGTCAGCATGCATGAAGTCGAATACCAAAGTATCTGCGATTGCGACGCACTTCTAGGCATCTAAATATGTCAGTGGGGATACTCTCGATTGGTAGGCCCGTAAAAGCAGTTTGCCACCTGGGGTGGCCGTCAGCTTGCATCATGGTGAACCCAGACGTACGGTTCTCGTCGTCCAATCAAGCCCAGACATAAGCATTACCCATGGCGATTAGTTCAAACGGCGTGATAGCGGGTATTGGCCCTGACAGATATGGTATAGCCCGTCCCATATCTCCATGATTGCGACATGTCTCGAGCCGGTTGGGCCAATTGCATGGTTCGCGTCCATAGTGAGCTTCCTGTTTGGAAACTAGTTCGACCTTCCGCTAGAGAATCTAGAGTCTAGACAAGCTTGAACCGACATGAACCCCGCACAGTACTTGGCTTACACGCAACTATCGCGAATGATGCAAGTAGCGCCCCATGCATCGAATCAGCTAGCTGCACACAAGGGCTGACGACGGACAGGCAGCCTCTTGATGATCCGATAGCATCAAGGTAGAGCTGCATCATATCGGAGCAGCAACCGGAGGGCCTCTCGGCGTCTGTCTGGCCGACCGAAATTGCTTCTCACCGATATTGTCTCCATCGGCTGTCTTTCCCATTATGCACTACCATCTCACGAGTTGACGCCAGTCGCATACGCGGTTTCAATTCACATTCACATCCTGCCACTAGAGTGCATTGAACTGGCCCTGGTGCTCAATTGAATCTCAAGGATTGATTTCACCAGTGCGGTAAGACGGGTGATCTGTTTCGCGTCACTCCCACGCCCTTCTTGGCGATAGTTTCAACGCCGCCAAGACTGTTTCAACCGCCAAATCATGCCTGACTCTGACGACTTGTACAACACCGACGGCGACTCTGACCATGACTATGCAGACGAGCTGTCACCCTCAGACGGCTACTTTGCCTCGGGCTCGTCGTCCAATGCTGTGCCTAACGTCCCCAATGTGATCGTCCCTGACCCCACAGTCCGGCAGTCAGAGACCAAGGCCGCCAAAGCCCAAGAGGCAGCTCAGGAAAGGTTCTTAAATACGCGTGGAGACTTGCAGCCGCAAGCTCTATCAGCTAGAGATTTCACATCCTATACGCAGAGCTCGGCGCCGTCCACGCGGTCTGACAGCACGCGACCCACGCAGTACACGCCGCCCTCATCATATGCGCCGTCGTCACCACATGCAGCATCAGTAACACGACAACCGTTACGCACACACCAGTCGACAGGACGTACGCCATCTCTATATTCGGAGGCACCGCCAGCATACACACCCTCGCAGACAGTGCCTTCTGAGACCACTCCCCTTTCCCCTACTGGTCAGCCCAGCCAGTCACATCAGACTAGCCAGACCACCCAAAGCGGAAACTATAGTACCTTCTCGCCGGACATGGGGGTCGAAAATGAACGGCTTCTCGCAAGAGACCCCGAGAGCATGGGCGAGCCTGATGACGAACCACTACGCTCACCCCGCTGGAGCAAGCGGTTCAGGAGGAGACTCCCACCCTGGCTCAACTGGAAAATGGGCCTGTTTGCTCTGGTCATGTTGGCTGTGGCGGCTGGCTTGTTAATAAATGGATATCAAGCCGTCAAGAACGACAATGTAAGCTGGTACTTCCAAACTTTACTTAACATTCCTGGCTAAGATGAATACGAAGAAGAAGACCATTCGCCCATCGCCGCCCGGTGGTGACACCACAAGGCCCACGGAACCAACGGAGCCAGAACCTACAGAACCCACGGAACCCACGGAGCCAGAACCTACAGAGCCCACCGAGCCTACTCAGCCAGGCTCGCCTGCCAAAGAGCCATTGCAGCCTACGTATTGTCAAAATGCACAGTATCGATTCCCTGACCAAATTAGTAAGTCTTCTCGCATCCTCACTTTACGTCCTTTCCGTATGTTGGACTTCGGTGCAAGAGGTCGTCGTTTCCTCTTCTGATGTCTCCTCATTGTTGTAACATACGCCTTTTTCAAATTCATGTGACATATCCGTGCTTTCAAAGCTTATTGGCTAACCTTCAAAATCAGTGGCTGTTGACTTTTCTAAGGGGCAGAATCTCACTTTTATTCAAGATATGGCTGGCCATGCTGGAAATGTCAACATCAAGGTTGGGGGCCAAGTAAACATACGACAACTGGATGGAGGGGGCTACCCGCGAATTGTCGTGGAGAGTGTGACAAACGATGACTTACTTCGACTTGACAGCAGCATTAACGAAATCGACCAGGTGATGAGGATTGCGGTTCCTAAAAAGGTCGAGTCAGACAATGTAGAAGAGGCCCCTTGCGTGGAAATGAGGGCCACCATCTGGGTTCCGCGAGACGCCGAGTTGCAAGAGCTGTTCATTCGCGTGATACACCTTGATGTACTAACATTAGACGATCTTTCTATTCGCGTCGACGATTTCACCAAGATTTCCTCGATCGCTGGCGATATTGTCTCCGGAGCAGAGAAGTCTCGAACTTACGAGCTTCCCGGACTATCCCTGGACGACGCTCCAGAGTTTACTTTCGTCCCCGCTAAACAATCATACTCCTTTGATTCGAGGATCATTGAAGTATCAAGCACGACCGGTGGTATTAGTGGGAATTGGCCACTTTACGACGTGCTGGGTCTTCACGTCACATCGGGCAATATCAAAACCAGTATTACCCCCAAGCCCGTCCTGGAATCAGATCCCAAGCCGGCGGTGTTGTCGATTAGCTCGATATCCGGCTCTGTTCATGCTATCGAGCCAATCCACGAGCGAGATTCTATCCCCATCCGCGAATATCTCGTCGATGTCAAGTCAACGTCTGGAGATATACACAGTGCTCTGGCCTTTGGAGAAGGTATCGAACTGAAGAGTACTGCAAGCGACATTGCCGTCGACCTTCTGCCTGTGCTCGATACAGAGAAGCTTTCCCCCACGGACCCAGCCCAACTTGAAACCGTGACGACGAGTGGCACAACTGCAGTCCGTATCTTGGAACCAATTTGGTTTGGTGGCGAGAGCGAGGCCAGTACTCGCGAATTTAATTGCCTCCAGGCTACTCATAAGTCTACTAGCGCCAACATTGGCTTGAGATATCCGCAATCATGGGTTGGTGATCTCCATGCCGACACGACGAGTGGCAAGCTCACAATCAAGGGCAAGGACGTAAGGGTGACGAGAGCAAGCGGCGGCTGGCCTGGAAGCAAGGTCGATGCCTATAAAGGAAAGAGCGGTGGTGGCTCGGCAGTTATAATCAAAACGATGCTGGGAAGTTTGGATGCAATTATTGGTGATGAGTGAGCGAGTACATCGCCGGGCTTTGAAGGGGGACTAAAATAACCCAGCTTGAAGCTGTGGGTCGAGGCGAGAGTTGAAATATTTTTGACAGTTCAAATACCCAGCTTTCGCTATTGTTCAGGGGTATCGGCGTTACGGTTTGCCCCAAGGCAGGCAGGCAGGCAGGACTGGACTGAGGCATTTTCTCATAGCGCACAGATATGAATGTGTAGTCAGGGGATCTACGAGTATCAGAGTAGCACATACAAAACTGATAGGATGATCATGCTCATTGGCAACACTCATTTACCTATCGTATTCACGTGTAGAAAATTATCAATACGTTCGAGTCCGAGAAACCCGCACATGTGATATGTTCGGGTTTGCTTCAATGTTACCAAACAGATGTTCTGCAGCTGGGACGTAGAGTAGAAAGGCCACAGCCGTTCGCTTCTTTCCTATGGCACAGGGAATGACACCGGGAAGAATTCCAGCCGTTGATACTCTGGGGAATGAAGTCCATAGTAATGTTTTGTAGCAAGCATAGTACTCTGAATTTCTCATATGTTCAACAACAACCCCTTTCCCCTAGCAACAGTTGGTTCATCCGTAAGGGAAAACGTCTGAATTCATAATTTGTATAAAGACACCGGCAGCGAAAATATTCATGGCACAATGTCTTCTACAGATACGCTAACCTACACATCCTGGACTATGATACATCGGGTTTGTTTTGACCACATGCGAACGGAGAGCCTAGACTCTCTCGGCCGGCCGGAAGAAATTAAGCACATGTCTGTACGGGGATACTGTAGCTTTCCATTGCTCGACTTGACGTAATGTAACCGGACATCCTTCCAGCCACTTTGCGGCAGTTGGCTTCCAGAGACCTGGTCACGGACTCTTCACATGCGTATTTCACCATCGTCGGCTCTGTCGGAGCCGGTCTATGAGCCTCAAAGCCGCACGCAGAACGAAGGCGACGACTCGGGAGGCGCATATTTGCACGTGCGTTCCCCGGTGAGGCGTTTCTCCATAGAAAGTCATACGTTGCTGCAGGCGCAGGAGCACGAAAAGCTTTCTAGACTGGGTAGGATGTGTAGCGAGCCAAACTCACCGCCAGAGACACTGCTTGGCAGGACTAGCAATATACTACAATGTTGAGAGAAAAATCACCAGATGTAGAGAACGTTATATCGTAAGATTCGCATATCATCGGCGGCACAGTGAAAATACAACCGAGGGATCGCTGGCTATGGTATCATCCAACGGACCGGTGTAGTATGCGCATCACGCAGGCGCTGAGCTGTTCGCAATCATGCTGCGTGCATCTTGCGGCAAGTCAAGCTTGGCGGACATGACGGTAGGGCTCGAGTGATTTTTTTTAATATACAAGATACGCAGGATGGTTAGAAGGATCGCTGGAATGCCACATCCGACGGGGCTTGGCGCTCTCGCTCCGCCGTGCATTGCATAGGGCTTGCGCTTCTTGTTGTTCTTGTTTCCCCTTGGCCCCCCCTCCTTGGTCGGTTGCCCAAGGTAGCAGGCGATTCTACTTCGGCTCGAGGCCTGGCCCTCAAAGTAGGATCGGCTGCGTTACGGGATCGGGCGGTTGGTCAACGGAGCTCCCAGGTGGCATAATTTGTTTCGGGAAGGATTTTGATGTGGTTGCACCGACCCGGGAAACATGCAAACTGCACACGGGAACGCTACCTTAGGTCTTTCGATCATCGTCGACCTATTAGTCATAAGGGACCCAAGAATAGGGCTTGGTATTACCGGATTAGGCAGCTGTGCATCAGCTCTTTTTAGTCTTGCGCCTTGGCTACTGGACCACGATGTTCCAGTGCTGTGGCAACACGGGGCGCCTCATGCCAAGAATAGAGTATAGTATTACCCTGACGTGGTTCGTGAGTTTTGCTACGTTGAGACGGGAATCGTAGTGTTGAGTGGTTGAGCAACAAACAAAACCACTAACACATGTTCACCCGCTTCTGGTGCAAATGAGACTTCTAGATTAGGGAAGCGTCTTGCCGCCAACCATATCTGGTCAGTGAGGCAGTCTGGATGGATGGTTGGCTCAACACTTTTGATGAAGGTTTATTTTTCGAGCCCACCAACGCCAAGAACAGGGTGATGCGTGGTTTGATAAACTCTATTCTTTGCAACGCCTCGGGATGATAGACTAGTTGCCGCGATTGTGCTTTTTTTCTTCTTCTTCGCAAAAAATCAAATGGCTTGACTTATTAAAGTAACTCGGCGGGACGCGCTAAAAAAGCCCACCAGTCGGGTAGAGGCCACGGTGACAGTTGAACCGAGCCGCATGTTTAGTGTTTTAGCTGAATGGGTTTCATGGCCTGATCATTCTCAGCTGCTGCAGAAATGTGGAAAACCCAGGCGTAATAGAGTCCTGTAGGGCGGACGGCTGACCTACCAACTCAGCTGATTCACATAGGGCAGCGAGTCATCGGTCGCACTTGAATCATTGACGTCTGTTGGCTCAGACGGCTTGAGTCAGCTCGGTTGCTACATCCTATCGAGAAGGTGAGGCCGCGGTCTCGATCTCGATCTCGATCTCGTGTAACGTGAGCAAACCTTCACCCAGTGACGTTTATAGGCTGCGTGTTAAACAGTACACTAATGGTAATCACCACATAAAGACAAGGCTGTCGGGAAATTCTGGTATACCGCGGCGTAATTTTTATGACAGGAAGGGAAGGTGTGTTGCTATCGATGTTGATTGGATGATCGAGCGAGTATGGCAGATTGTGTTTGAAGTGCAGCGCATGAGGCTGCGAACAGATTTGGTCTGGACCACGCACCGATGACCAAGCCGGCGGGTGGTCAGACACTAGTGCTAGATCAATATGGAAACGATAGAGCTCGCAAATCTTTTCCGATCTTCGATAGTCGGCAGCGCCTAAAACGTCTTCGTACTACCTTTTTGCGCAGTTCTTTTAGCTAGGGTCGAGGGCCTAGGGCAGAGAGGCGTGCGGCAAAGCCGTTTCGATGCTTGGCTGTTAGCTTTGCAACCGCCGAGCAATTACACGGAAGTGCAAGGGGGGGAAAAGGGGCGCTTTGCTGCCCACGAATCATGTCTTCCATTAGCTCTTCCGATATCCGTGGTATGGTCGTCGGCTACGAAGGACAATCTTTCGGGATATCTCAAACCAATCCTCAGATTTTAGAGCCAGGACAGGAATCCGTCGAACTCGGATCCCCTATGAGTCAAAAAGTGCAAGTCACGATAGCGACCCGGCCTAGGAGAATTGTGTAAAAATTCCACAACGCAGGCTCACTGATTAGAGACTGCTGGAATATTGGCCGACATCGCCGCGTTGACATCTGCGGTGTAAGCCAGGGTCTAAATGCTGGAATCCTAGGTGTTTTCAAGATGGCATGCAACGTATGCGTGCATTCGTGAGCTGTTGAGCCCGAAACGGGGTCGGCAGTAGTCAGCGGAACAGTAAGGATAAGCCTGGGTTTGCGAGGGACACGGGAAGGCCGCGTTCACCCAAATCCATCGCGTGTCAACTGGGTGACTATCGTGGTGCCACGCGTTTTATTTTTTGGGTTTGTTTGGTGGATGTCTTTCGTCTGTCTTGAATGTGCCTTGGTCTGTTTGGGTCGGCATGACCGGGTATGCAAGAGGAATGCAACTCAATCTTTCCAATGACCCACTAAACTCTAGAGGGCATGGTTCTAGAAGCCGTCGAAGTTTGCTAGAAGCATTCCATGACCATTCCGGAGGCGGTTAGCGACCGGGCCGCCCTTGCTGATCTCTCGACTGTCAAGGATTAACGCCCGGGGGGCCAAGCAATACCAGGTAAAGCGGCAGCTCCATCGAGGATCGACCACCCGTTGTGTCCTTGCACATTCCTCTTCCATCGTAATATGGCGGGTTCGCATGGGGAAAGCCTGTGGCCACTGTTTCGCTTCTGTCGGTTGCTGTGTCGAAAGGTGGAATCACATCGTATGGCACCGCCTAGCCAAAGGAAAGAGGGCCAGAATCATCCATGACCCATCGTAAGAGTCGGGCGCGTGCGTACGTGATCCAGCGGAAGATTAAGGTTCATTGAACTAAAGGCAGTGGTTGCGGTCTCTTGGTGTACTGGTGATTGAATCAGGATTGCTTTGTCGAGGCCAGTCGTATGAGTCGACGATTGCCTGATCCCAAAGTGGTCTTACAGAGGCGTTAGAGCAGCTTGCCAGTCAGCTGAAGGGTAGTTGACTAGTGAACGCCTCGTTAGGTCCGCTCAGCCCCGGCAGGACAGCGTTTGAACGAGAAGGATGCGAGGTGGCAGTCACAGATAGTCCTCGAGAGTTAATCAAAAACACAACCACAGTCTGGAAGCAATTAATAGTGCAGCCGGCAAGGCTCCTATCAGAACCTCAATTCGGCATTACTGGCCCCGGAAACAATTCGTATCTGTAGGTGGCGTTGCAAGCTTTCACTAGATGCCAGATGCTTGAATGACGGCCCAATGATCATCCATATGAGGCATGGCCGTTGCTTGATATGGCATTGCCGATGGCCGATCATGCTCAGGTCTGCTGGTCGCAGGGCTGATCTTTGTCGTTTACAGTTGTGGCTCAGTAATTAAGTCGGCGTTTGGGGGGCTGGCTTGTGACTGAATACTGTAACCATTCCGCGGGTATCGTAGCGCTTATGTCTTATGATGCAATCTCAACGCCCGCCAATCTCTGCTCGCTGGCCGCTGGCCGTTGGTGATCCCATCGCAACACACGCACCCATCGATTCGTCAGACTTCCGGCGCGGGCCAATCACTGACCTCATCCGTGCGTTCCTGTCAGAATCCAACTGCCGATGCTAACAATCGATCTACACAACAACCTCCACGGGCGCCATTGACACTGATGCTGTTTCGTGTGACTGATAAGCGACACCACATTCCAGCTGTCAGTCAGTGCACTGCGAAAAGTGAACGCTCGAGGCTTCGAGAGCATCAATGCGCCACCGACACAGAAACATATGTAGCCCCTAGAAATGTACATGATCACGCCTTCAGCACAACCGGCTCAATTATCAGATAACGGACGTGGCCGACGCGCCCCAAGAACACTTCTCGTCTCAGCATTATTGAAAAAGATCGGTGTTGTCTATCATGATGAGTGGGCTAGCCACTTGAGAGCCGCGTCAGGACCACATTACACCCCTAGGTCTGCTTAAGTGGGCGCGGAATATGAGTGAGATAGGAAGGTGACAGCCAGCGGATAAAATCATAGTGCACGGGGCCGTGATTTGTCCTCGTCTGCCCTTTGAACCTACGAAAAAGGGAAGTCTTATGATGCAGACAGTCAGTCTGAAGTCTTGCCACTTGAATTGGCATTGACAATCCAATTGTGCTTTGTCTAACGAGAATGGTTCAGCGCAATTTAGGACGTGGCTACTCTGGAGGCCATTGTCCAGTTATGAGCCACGCCGGGAGAGACGACGATCGCGGGCCCGAAAAGACGGAGATGATAGGAACCGTCTCGTCAGTTGGACTCGGACATGGTCGTGAGAAATGAACGGCGTGCTTCGTGTAGAGTAGTCGAAGCCGTTTAGAAGCTGGGGGCGCCTCTTCTGAATGCGGGGGCTTGAAACCAGCACTCATGTACGACGTTGCAACTGCATCAAAGACAGGCACACAGCATGAGTATTTGCGTACTCCGGGTACGTGATCGTAGCAGTCAATGTAATCCACGGGGGAGTGGCGTGCTCTGCGAAATCTCACAGGCTACCGTCGGGTGTTCCTGTTGGTGTCTGGTATCTTGGAGCTGTGGCATCCGTACTTTCTGGGTTCCCCGCCTAGTGGCCGACTTGGCTGTGCCGTCAGCAGCACCAGGTGCGCTGCGATGGCCAAGACGAACGACCGATTGACCTTCCAACATTCTTCGATTCTGCGTCGCTGCTTTATCAAATAAGGGGGGGGAGAGCAGGGGCCCGTACCCACCAAGCCGAATCGGGGTGCCGTGGCGCGTCAATCTCCTCCGGCCCCAGTGAGGCACTTGTGCTGATTGGGCGCTGTGCCGGTCTCCCTCTCTTCTAGCGCTTTTCTAGCGTCGCGTCACAGTGGCCATCTTTTCCTTGTAATGCGAAAGGCGCTGGGATGGGGTTTCCAGGTTCGCTTTGTCCAGTGTGTCCACTGCCCGTCAGAGTGGATGTCCAGTGCCCAGCGTCCAGCGCATCGCCGGCCTGAACCGTGCGCCCACTCCCAAGGAACATTCTGCGCCTTTTCCAGAAGCCTTTTCCCTCACCTGCAGGAAGCAGAAGGTTGGCACGAACGGCGCCTTGTTGGGCAAGTCGCCTCTTGTCAGCATGTTCCTTGTTGCTCCTCAGCTGGGGGACTTTGTACGTTCTGTTTGGCAAGCCATTGAGCACTCGAATCCGACGGGCCGTCCATTGGGTGTGGTCCCCTGCTCGCTCGCCATTCATCATCCAAATGCATGTATACACTACGCATGCGTGTACTGTATGTACCTTTGCGAAGACTTTGGTGGGATGGAGTCGCTGGAGATACCCATGCCCCTAGCCCACCATTAATCCCTGCCCGTCTTGGAAGAAGTACACTTGACCCCCGGGCTGCCCATGTACCCGCCCGCCCAACGTCTCTTTTCCTTCATCAACCACCGCTCTCGCACCCTGTCTCTGCCTGCAGTGGTCTAAACAGTTTGGCTGCATCTCCTCTGTATCAGTCTCCGTCCTTGTCGCAGACAGATCGTCGCCTCTGCCAAACCTACCGACACACTTCACCTCGACACGCACGTATGCACTCATCGTGAGCCTTCCACCGTCCACGCGAACCCGGAACTATCCCCTCTCCATCTCAAGGTCATAAGAGTCCTAGCAAGCCGCTCCGCGCCCACTGCCTACAGCACTAACCACCGCATCGCCCACGGAACCTGCGAGGCTTAACGCTAGATCATTGTCGCTGGTCCAACGCCAACTGACTTACCAACTAACGCTGACGACACTCCACACCCGTCACAAGATTGCAGAACGGCCCGCTCGCTCCCATTTTTTGCACTGCGACAATTGTGTAATCGTACTACCACTTTTTTTTCTGGACCTACTCTCGGTTGTCGAACTTCTCTTGTACAACACTTCTACTTTCTTCGCTCGACGAACACAAACACGGACGAGCAGCCAGAAGCCCTGAGACAACCAAAGTCGCTTGCAGTCTCTCCTCTCCGCCTAGCACGAAAGCCTATCAGGCACCATCTCGCACCCTGCCGCTCAAACTAGAACTCTAATTCTGGGCCCAGCCCATTTCAATACTTCGTCGAGCACACTGACGTCCTGCGGAAACCCCCCGCATCAACTTACTGGTTCGCCTGTCTCTCGGAATTCGCCCCCAAGCTAGTCTCTTTAACGAGCTGTTCACTTGCGACCTTGGATTGTTGCGTTTCCAATCTGTTGTGGTTGATCGCGAGCGAAGCCTCGTGCTGATTCTATCCATCGTGGCTGGATTTGTCGAGTGAATTGTGTTGTCTGGACATTGCAACCTTGTTGTTTCTCTAGGAGACAGAACTGCCGGCATCCGTCTGGTCCACGAATATTACCATTTCAGGCTTTAGCTCGTGGGTCTTCATCACGAATCACAGGTTGCCTGCAGGGAATAAGGAATTCTCCGCATGAGCATACGAAACGGTACTCCCAACGCCGTTTTTCAATCCAAGTCTTCCTCGGAAACTTTTGTGGGAAAGGATATCGTCCTTGAATGGAGCAGTAAGCGTGTTTGAGGCAGATCTGCAACTGCAGGCATCTCTGTTTGCTATCTGTCCCCTCAGATACTCGGCTGATAGCCCACATCTGCCTGGTCTCAACGCATTCGAAAGCATGGGCAGGACTAGATTACGTGGTAACTCGCCAACATATTTGACCCCGCCACCGAGGGAATTAACACCACCTTCGTCAGTATACGGGGATTGGGACGCAAATACCGCCATGTCTCGATCAAGGCCAACCAGCTTGGCGTTCGCCCGTACATCTTCTCCTGGAGTCAAGTTTCCTTCACTGGGCGAGATTTTGTCCAACACCGCTCCTCCGCCATGGACGCTGAGTGCATTCACCGCGTATCTATCACAAAATCACTGCCTGGAGACTCTGGAGTTTTTGATGGAAGCGGAACGCTTTCGTAAAGCACATCAACTCCAATCTACTACCCCAGCACGACAGTTGCAATTCGACGAAGAAGATGTATGTTCATTGTGGCACAAAATTATGCAGGCATACATCATGCCGTATAGTCCCCGAGAGGTCAACATCCCAGCTCCAGTCCGGGATCGTTTATTGGAGCTCGAGTGTTCAAACTCGACAGTGCCACAGCCTTCGGAGCTGAATGAAGCCGTTAGCATTGTACACGAACTGATGATCGATTCACTCTTGTTCCCCTTCTTCCAATCCGTTACAAATCATATTGCGGAAGCTCACAATGAAGAAGTTATGGAAGAAAGGAAGAGTAGATCAAGGCTGCGAATCCCCCGGGACCTCATTTCGTCTCCGGACGAGGGATCCCAATCACCAAAGACATCCTTTCTCCCCTTACTGCTTGGCCGTAGCAGCCCTGTGGCTAATCGGTCCGCATCGGGATCTGGCTCTGGCTCTGGCTCTGGCTCTGGCTCTGGCTCTGGCTTTGACCTAATGGAAATGGATCTTGTTGCAGATGACAGCAGCAGCCCCAACACGACACCTGGAGCCGAGCCAATGACTCCTCCAACAACGCCGCCTACTTCTGAGTTTACTTTCAATACGTCTCCAAATACTTTACAACGGGCGATTACGGGGAACAGTTGGAAGAGAATGGGCGCTAGATTGGGACTGAGCAAGAAGAGTCGATCCATTCGCCGCTCTCAACCCACAAATGTTCCTGCTACAAGCGCTATGACAGAGCCCCTGTCGTCGACCCGCTCGGGACCAGCCAGCTTATAGGAATCACAGGTCACAC
This sequence comes from Seiridium unicorne, assembly GCA_039778275.1. NCBI lineage: Eukaryota > Fungi > Ascomycota > Sordariomycetes > Amphisphaeriales > Sporocadaceae > Seiridium > Seiridium unicorne. The sequence goes on along the minus strand of JARVKF010000035.1, from coordinate 366,520 downwards.
CATTACATGAAATCATCAGCACGGAGACTTCCCGGTGTAGTTCGACTACATATGATGCACCTCGGGATTCTCCGAGGTCGTCTTGGGAAGACCCACATCCAGGAGAGCGAGTTCCCATCGATATTGGAGCCCCTTCCGATTTTTGTGGTTATCCTCATGCTATCAATGATAATGTAGTGAGTGGTGTGGCCGCGAAAGCCGTGGGCGTCCAGTATAACACCAGGCCTCTGGTTCGAAAGAGCGTAAGGACGAGGCAACGCAGCACTATGCCGAAACCCCTGAAGATTCCAGCCGAGGTACCCGAAGAACCTGAGAGTAAGAGTGCTCCGCTCTATATGCCTCAACCAATCAACTTAATCGCACCATTTCCTCCCATGCGACTTCCATATTTCCCAAAGCAAGAACCCCTCAGGCCAATGGCATTGGAGGTTGATATGGACGCGCAGACTGAAGTTGGGATTCCACTCGACGAAGTGGAAGTCGACGACATCAAGATGGTGGAAACATCATCCTTTACCGATCTTTCCAGCTTCCTTGGCGTTTCTAATATGGATGAGGACTACGACAATACTTCAGTCACCGTTATAGGCTCTGACACGTATAGTGCGACACAATCATCTGAGGACCTGTACGGATGGGAAGCGGAACTAGACCGCAAAGTGAATTGCGGTATTATGAACACCGATGTTTGCAAATGCGACGAGTACGAATATCGCAGAGCGAATGGCAGTAGGCGTGGGTTGCTCCACCGAGTCTTCAGCTCTGGCCGGAAGCCGACTTAGCTCACTCGACATGCTTCGAAACAGCTTTTTTCTTTCTTGCGGAAGCAGACGCATTCACGGAACGACATACATATTACGGAGCTATACAAAATCATCATCTTTCGAAACATACACATTAGGGTTCAGTCTAGACTAACCAGGCGACTGGAGTCTAGCTGTGTTATTTGCAAATATGGACCACGATAGACTGGGGTCATCTGAAATTACGGCGAGGCGTTCAAGATATCACGACACAGGGAGTTATGATTCATCGACTGTTTTCTGGGCAAAGGACATCCTCATTCCCCATGCATTCCTGGGAGACAGCATCGTTTATCTTTGGCATTTTTGCGTGGCATGGGGCTTAGGGGACAAAAACTTGCATCGTTGCTTGGAGCCAGGTGGCTGGGGTCAAAACGTAGGCGAGCATTTCAAACGGAGTTGGTTGGGCACGGCCTTGGGGAAACCGCAATGTGAACGATTAGGCGGACGACATGACTGCATATCCAAGCATGTGGGCGGACTGGGAACAGATCATCATGCAATTGTACATGAGCGAGGCGCACCAGCCTTGCCAGCTTGTAATGTTTATGGCGAAATGCATCACGGTCCCTGGGACCACATCCAACTTCTCTCCAAAACCCATGATACTTTCGCGAGGTGCATGCCTTTTGTGATCAAACCTTGTAATTCTGCCATTATTTCGCTTCCTGTGACTCTACCCCCGCAAAGGCAATCCATCTCGATATCTTCCCTGCACAGCGTTAGTTGCCGCAGAATCCGTTCACATGTCAATAGCAGCGATTCTCCCACAATAGTAATCCATGTCCTGTCAACCGTACATGGCAAGCAACCACGTGGCCATTCTCCGCGACGACCGGCTGACTACAAGATCGTTTGACCGTGTAAGCAGCAGCACTTGCATGGCAATCCGGGTGGTCAAGACCAACCTGCTTTCCGCTGGTGCGCTTGGGTGATGATGTTGTATTTATTGGTGGTGCTTTACGAACGAGGTGCGCGAGAAAACGAGTCTTCATAGTGCCAATCGATCCATTGCCATGCAGAGAAGCTTCCTGCTGCGTCACAAAAGTACCTGTCAGCGGTTCTGGAGGCTGTAAACTGTTCTCTTCTCGACTATCGTGTCAACAATGTTACACTACCTGCCAAGGCCGTACAACACCATCGTCTCCCGTGGTCACCAGCATCTCCTCTATGCCTCTCCTTTCAGTGGGACAGCCCGTATCATACCGCTTGCACCATGTCACATGGTTGACCTCGTAAGGCCCGTGGACGTTTGGCACCGTCGCTAGTATGCGCCACGCTTTGGACTCTTCCGATGGTTTCGCTTGGTCGTTTGTGCCGGATCCGTTCGTCATATGAACGTCGCCATCTAGCTCAGCTGCCGCTTCCGCATCGGTGGTATGGTTCTTGCCGTTTGCCGTGCCGCCGTCATCTTCGCGATATACGGCCATGATGCCGTCGCTCCCTGTGCTAGCCACCATGCCTGAATCTGCACTCCACGACACCGAGTAGATGTCCCTAGTATGGGCTTTGGGCAGGACAGCAGTACACGCCCATTCCTCCTTTAACGATCTTCTCATAGTGTTCGGGATGCCTCCTCCCAGCCCGCCCCATGCATGCTGCGGTCTATCCTGTTCCTCCTCATCGCCCTCTTCATGCAACGTCCACACGCGTATTGTGCAGTCCGCACTCCAAGTGATCAGCCTTGGAAATCGTCCCTCCTTCGGCTTCTGCTCCCACTGGACGCCCCAGACGGTACCCTCGTGTCCCTCCAACACGGCGACGCATACCCACTCGCCATCGCCGTCCTCGCGCCATATCCGGACGGTGTTGTCGTAGCTCGCGCTTGCCAGGACATCCGTGCTATACCTTCCCCGCCCGCTGCGGTTCGTCTCCGGACACCACGCGACCGCCTTGACGTCTCCCTCGTGCTCGTTCAGGACCGCGACCGTCTCCCACTCGTCGTCTGCTTCGGTGACGCCCACGTCCTCCCAGATCCAGACCGACTTGTCGCGGCTGCAGGTCGCCAGGTACTGCCCACCCGGCGAGAAGACGACGGACTTGACCTCGGAGTCGTGGCCCTCGAGCACCAGGGTGAACTCCCAATCCTTGTCCTCCCCCTCCCTGTCCGAGTCGGCATCCCGAGTGACTTCCGTCTCGAGGCTGGGCCCGGAGTCGGAGGGGCCTTCCCACCGCCAGAGCCCGGCGGTCGAGTCGAAGCTACCGGTGACCAGACACAGCTTCTGGGGGCCGAGGTTCGGCTTCCACGCCACGGACCTGACGGAGCGCGTGTGGCCGCCTGTGAGACTGCTGTGGGACGAGAGGGTCGAGAGGGAGAAGACGGTGACGGCCTTTTGGTGAGCCGTGGCGATCAGAGGGAGCGTCGGGTGCGGTATCGAGGTCCATGCGCGCTCGTACAGGTCGGGCTTGAAGGGCGGCAGCGCCGTGATTGTGAGGGACGGGGCCGCTGTGGTGCCCTCCGCTGGCTCGGTAGTCGACATGGCGACGCGGGGTATGGTGGGCGTATGTGCCCGAGATGGCTCAGTGGAACGATAACTGTGGTGGAGGAGTGCGAACGAAAATTAGGCAAGGCTGAAGGTATCGAGGTTCTCCAATGTGGATTATCCAATGAGGAATTGGGTCGCACTGGAAATGCATTCCGGGTGCGAATATCGCAGGTCAGTCCCCGAGGCGTATGCGGGACAGGTCGCGATAAGCTATTTTCTTCACCTTATCGGCCTGCATCGGACTGACGTATTGCGGGGCATATCGGGGCGTATTGACATCAGCTCACATGGTGATGAGACATGCGTAGGCTTATATGTTCTACCATGTTGTTGGCTAGTCCTGTCTATGGCAAACAAGTAGTTACGGCATTATGCTTTTCGTACATGCTGCTGTTTTTGAGGAACGAATTTTCTATTACTAACATACAGCCTTCAAAAGTCATAGGGTTATACTTTGAGTCGTACATAATTCACGATGAATGTTGTTCTTGAGTTGGCATAGCTCTTATATAAGGTCGCAGCCAAAAAGCAAGTTCATGTTTTTGGTCGACGACAGCTGCTGAAGGGGGAAGGCTCACAACTTCAGCTAGCAATGTCTTTATATCAAACTAGGATCAATTATCGCTCCTATAGATGTCTTCTGCGAATTTGGGGAAAGGATGATAGGAGTCTTGACTCGCAAGACACTGATTCCACTCACAAAACAACCCAAAAAAGCCAAGTGAGAAGGCGCTCAACAAGATACGCATTGCAAAATTTATTAACCGCGTCATTGTTGATTATGCTATCGCAGCGCGACTCATCGATACCGTACAACAGATCGCGGCACACATGCACAGCGGCATTGGGAAATCATGTAATCTCATATCTATATTTAGTGTCTGTACAACCGCGAGAGGGGATTGTAGCCCATATAAAATTTACCATAGTTCTTGACATACAATGTACGACTACAGCCACGTGGTCTGCAGCATCAATTGCAATATGCGGTCTACGAGGCTTGTGATATCACGAAAATGCAGAGGAAAGCAGACCTGGACGGACTGTTTTCTATATGTCTAATCTTTACCAAATGCACTTCATCCGCCCGCCGGAGTAGAGGAAGCCTCTGGACTGGAGAGACTCGTACAGACTTTTGTACAAAGTCCTGAAATGCGAAACGCCCAAAATTAGAGACTTGAGAACGCCGAATTCTGGCGATATGCACGATAGCAAGACTGATAGCCACCCGTCAACGAGAGCCCCCTTGCTAGGATCTTCGAACGCCGCTTCCTTTTAGGATGATAATGCAATAGTGTATGCCGGGTATGTAACTGAGTGGTGCGCTCTCACTCGTACTGGAAAAGAACGCTGATCGATTCGCCATGGTGGACACGGCGAATGGCTTCTCCGAATGCTGGACCGATGTCTAAAACCTCAAGCTTTGGGCACATTCGCTTGTGCTCCTCCTGAGGTACGGAATTTGTCACAACGAGCTTGTCGATGGCGGATTGGTTGATCCGGGAGATGGCGTCGCCGCTGAGGACGCCATGGGTAAGAAGTGCGTAAACCATGGTGGCACCTTCTTTCTTCAGGAGCTTGGCAGCTCTCGTAATAGTGTTGGATGTGTCCGCTAGATCATCAACCAGCACGCACACGCGGTTCGCAACGTCTCCCACAAGCATCATAGTGGCGTTTTGGCGATCCGTAATCTTGGTCGGGCGGCGTTCCTAAATAGACTTAGGAGTGGAACACTTATATGAAAACGAGCACATTACCTTGTGGATTAGGGCAAAATCCATGTTTAGGCTGTCTGCTATCGCAGTCGCCCTCTTTGCACCACCGGCGTCCGGACTAACTACAACTGCATCCTTGTAGTTGGGGACGTTCTGTTGAATATACCGCTTCAACATAGGTCTACCATACAGGTTGTCGACAGGCACGTCGAAGAATCCTTGATATTGCGGGTCGTGCAGATCAAGGGTGATAATGTGGTCGGCGCCGGAACAGGTCAAAAGATCGGCAACGAGCGTGCCGGCCTGAGCCACCCATTGCTTGTAGCCCGGCTTTGGTACGAAGTTTACGAAAGGTTTCTTCTCGTAGTCGTGTGTTGTGAATGTGCCAGCTGGTGTTTGTGGGACACTTGTTACATCGGGACGCTTGAAGTAGCTGTCCCCTCCGTTGGCGACTGCTGGGGTATTGATGCCATTGGTCTCGGAAATGGTGGACTTGTTCAGCTTCTTACTGAGGCCATCGATGCCATTAGCAAGCCCGATGCTCTTAGGGATTCCGGGAGCAGGTGTGGCTGGGACACTCTCGAAGGTGTATGATCCATTGGGTAGAGAAGAAGGCTGCTTCGACAGAGGGGCGCCGACTTTGTTGTAAGGCAGGTCGGGCTGTCTTGAGTATGGAAATAGTGGCAAGACTGCGGTGACTCTCTTGGCAGAACCCGTCTTGCAAGCAGAGATCATGATGCAAAGATCCATGAAATGATCGTTGACCTTGCCGCCTCCAGACTGAATGATATATACATCCTTGCCACGGACGGAATCCTTGATCTCGCAGCGGGTCTCACCTACGGAGAAACTCGAGAGGATCCTCTGGCAGGGAGGGACACCCAGGATGGCGCAGATGCTGTCGACGAGCGCTGGGTGGGAGTTGCCCCCAAGTACGACTATATTGCGCACCATATTGTCGCGTGAGCTAGCACTTGGCTTGCAGATAGATGATGGATGGTGGGGTCTTGATATGCGGGGAGAACAAGAGCAAAAAAGATGAAATACTGCCACGAGTATATGCTCTTGTGACTCGGGCAAGCCTGACAGGAGGCGCCTGTTCGAAGTCTCGCGGACGCTTCGAATAGCGAGGAAGTGCAAAGCTGTAAAAAAATTGGCGATGTAAGAGACCGGTCGCGGAGGTGACGGCACAAAGGAAGCCGAGGGTAGCTTCGAAACCCTGGGGATCGGGAGGGAGTAGCGCTTTGCCGGTGAGAAGCGAGCTGCCAATGGAGCTGTCAGAATATGCAACTGCTCGATCGGATGAGGACCTCGGGGGCGGCAGGTTGTTAGAGACGAGCCATGGCGTTTGTTCCCAGAGCTCTGGTTCACAAGATCTTTGCACAGGTCTTGGGTATGGAGCAGGAAGGAAAAAGAAAATTGCGGGCAGGGCGTTCAGTTGAGTCTAGGAGCTCTGGGTTCGTCTCGAAAGCTGCCGGACCTAACTCTTAATTTTTTTCTTGCTCTCTGCCAGCCACTGCGTGTGGAGAGAAGATTTTTGTCTCGCGCTTAGTGGGGTAGGGGAGGCTCGTGGAACAGTAAGAGGGGTCAAATTGCCTAAAGGGCTTCGAGGCGGAACGAATTGGCGAATGCCAGCGCTGGGATCAGCGATTGGAGTCGACGCACAGGGGATGATGCAATGCCCTACGCGAGCCTAAGCCGCCCAGGATGCGGCCAAAAATAACGCCCACAGGAGCTGCATTACTAGCACATGGCAGCTACCGCGGCCAAAAGCGCCGTCCTTGGCCAGTTTTGATCTGACGTGAGCCTCAAGTCAGTAACCAAAGCTATGAACGAATGTTTGTGCCCAAGAAGCTCGGAGGCAACTCATGAAGCTTGATCGGGAATTTCTGTGTGCTGGGTGACAATCTATAAGTTGACAAGCCCATGACAAGCCCATGACAAGCCCACTTAAGATGTATAGCATCCACGCGCCAACTTTGATTTTTGTCTCAGTCTCTCCCACGGATTGTGACTGCCCCCAATAACCCCACAGTAGGCGCTGGTAACATGCCCCATGCAGAACGATGAACCTGAGTCAACCACTTGCGGTTACTCAATATCAAATGCAAAATCGGAAGTCGGCCTCGTCTCGAATGTGCAGGCAGCCTCACCGCAGCGTTTTCTACGACCCAGCAAGATCCCAGATCAAACACACGAGGCACTCATTAGCTCCTGCGATTGGGTTAGACAGGCTGCAGCAGATCCTGTCGTGTCACAATTCTACTGCAGCGCGAGCCTTCGAATTTGCTCAGTTACAGGTCCTTGGAGTCACCACACCCGCCTAAACACAAGGAAAATCTCGGCATCTGTCACCGCTCTTTGCGTTGTTGATCCAAGTTATCCAATCCACAACAACAGCGACCATGAGGATCCTGGAAGCTCAGGCGGCCGTTTTGACCAATGTCGAGGTCTACCAATTTCTGCAAAAACAAGCCAAGGAATATCAGGAGCAGAAGCGCAGGGGTCCAGGAAACCTAGAGACGTTGCGCAGAGAGGTAAGCTGCAAGGCCTCGGTATTACGACTATTTACTCAACTCCGGTTCTAGCTACTTCAATACTTTGAGACAAGTCCCGGCCCTCTGAGCCAGAAGCCATCTCCATACGATGAGCAATCCATCTCAAGGCTGCTCGAGAGGCTGAGATCATATGAGATCACAAAGGGTGAGATGATCATGATTCTGAACCTCCGTCCGACCAATCCCGTCGCGTTGAACACCGTGATTGAGGATATGGAAGTCCGATTCGGACAAGAACAGCAAGAAGACATTTCTGCTGGTATTGCGGAAGTGCTTGGGCAGTTTCCTGAGGAGGAAGGGACCGAGGAGGACCAGGGCGATGTGATGGAGACGACAGAAGACCGGTGAAGATCCGGGGCGCTCTCAAATCCCAAATCCCCAGCTGTCGGTACGGCAATAACAGCCTGTGAGTCAAGCTAAACGGAGACCGCTGCGAGATTCTCACATCGCTACGCACCCGCCATCGCTCTGACCACCAGCTGCGGTTGTGGTCTTCATAGCCATACTGAAGATTTCCTCAAAGGCCAATTTGAATAGCTCGCCTGTGATGGCGGAGCATTCTGCGTACTTGTCGGCCCTCATCTCTTGAGCCACCCTGTAAGCCTCTTGGGGGTAGATGATACCGTTTGGATCTTGCTCAGATCTAAGGTCCCGTTTCAGGCCGAGCACAAGGACGGGCAGTTGGGACTCGGACTGGAAAGTCGAGCGGACCTCTTTAATCCACTGGCAGGATGTGTCAGCGCAGTAATAAGAAGGTATTAGGGTGCGCGCTACCTACCACTCTTTGCATGTTGATGAGGCTCAGTCTCTGACTGATATCATAGCAAATAATTACTAGATCTGGCTCGAGTAGCCGCCAATTCTCAGGGCTTGATGTGTCGTAAAACTCCAGTCGATACCCTCCTCTTTTATTCCTCGCCTCGAATATGAATGGCTGATCAATGTCGCGCAGCAGGTGGATGTCAACATTGCCCTCAAGTGTGCTGCTTCCTTTGCTCATGCGGCTGCGGTAAGACAATATTAAATCACCGCACCCGAGGGATCTGAGGATTGACATACGCTAGAAATGTAGACTTTCCAACTTGTTCATCTCCCAGGAGGAGAATCTTGATCGGTAACAATTCAGCCATATCATTCACTACACCTTGGGTCAATTCAATCAAATTAGACTAGGAATCTGCTTTCAGAAGATGTTGAGCGTAGAACGCTGAGCAATAGCATCAACCAACTTGTACCGGAGATTGTTGTGAGTACAATGTATTATGTAGCGCAAGTGCCAGCGCCTGCATCTTATGCGGGGCGGCACTAAATCTGCTATGCAGAAGCGCCACACTACCGCACGATTTTCATACTCCCTGTCAGGCAGTATTTATGACTCTCAGAGTGACTCAAGGGATTGCCGGGAACTCTACACAGATAGCATGCATGAGGTTTTTCAATAGTCAAACCAGTCGCTGTCGACTTACTGCACTGTGTGGTCTTGGTACTGGCTCCCAGAGTGCGACGAATTTTCACCAGAATCGCTTGATCACAACTGCGACCGCAGCCCGGCCCGAGGGACTGCAGACTAAGCCCCTGAAAATGGTCGGCAAGACAGATTACATCTGGTGGACGAAAGAGGCCCTCGTAAAGCGCATTCAAGAATTAGAAGCAGAACAAGGCAATTCTGCCCCAACAGCGAATCTAGCACCTCACTCCACCTTGTCCCCGGATTCTCGACCATCTGAATCCGGAGCAGCACAAGCAGCACCACTCAGCACAGCCGATGGTCGTGGCCTCAATCCCAAGAAGAAGAAATCAGACAAAAAAATTGATCCTTCCAGGTACACCACTCGTCTAGTCGCCTTCAAGCTTGCCTATATTGGCAAGAACTATGGCGGCTTTGAGTTTCAAGCCAGCTCGGCTCTGTCGACCATTGAGGAGGAACTCTGGAAAGCCCTCGTCAAGAGCTGTCTTATCTGGCCTGAGAACCCTGAGGAGGTGAGATGGGACGACTGGGAGTACAGCAAGTGCGGGCGTACGGATCGCGGTGTAAGCGCTTTTGGACAAGTGATCGCAGTCAGGGTCAGAAGCAGTCGGCCGCCGCCGAAGAAAAGAGAACAAGACAGAGTGTCGGAGGATGTGGAAATGGAAGGCACTGAGGTGCCAGCTGCGACCAAGGCTGATCCGAAGAATGGGGACACGGGGTCGAAGGAGGAGCCAGTCGAAGACAAGCCTTTCGATGACTTCAAGGATGAGCTCCAGTACTGTCGGATCTTGAACCGCCTGTTGCCATCAGATATTAGAGTTCTAGCCTGGTGCCCAACAATACCTGCGCAGTTCTCGGCCCGACATCATTGCAGGGAAAGGCAGTATCGATACTTCTTTACACAGCCGGCCTACTCGCCTATACCACACAGCCTGGAAAACCCGAAAGCCACCGCCAAAGTCAAGGACGGGTGGTTGGACATCGATGCCATGCGTAAGGCGGCTAAGATGTTCGAAGGCGCACACGACTTCAGAAATTTCTGCAAGATCGACCCGAGCAAGCTTATCACGAACTTTGAGCGCAAGATTTTCGAATGCGATATCGTGGAAGTGAAGGATGCGGAGACGTCACTACCATACCTAGATCAACCTGAATTCCGACCCTCAAGCACCGGTACCGGTGTAGTAGAGGGCACTCAGTGTCCGAAAGTCTATTACTTCCACGTCAAGGGCTCGGCTTTTCTGTGGCACCAGATTCGGTGCATGGTTGCTGTGATTTTTACGGTGGGGCAGGGGCTCGAGGCACCCGAGATTGTAAACCAACTCCTTGACTACAAGACGCAGCCTAGAAGACCGAACTATGTGTTGGCGAGCGAGTATCCCCTGGTGCTGTGGGACTGTTTCTTCCCCAAACTTGACGACCCTGAGCGGAAAGATGCCATGGATTGGGTATACCTTGGAGAAGACAATCCTCTGAACAAGCACGGTGCCAATGGGCTCGTGGACGATATGTGGGAGTTCTGGCGCGAAAGAAAAATGGACGAAATTCTATCCGGTCAACTCCTGAACATGGTGACCGGGCTCGCGAACATCAATAAGAGGCTAGATCCTAAGGCGCCACTACATGCGACTCTCAGTCAGAGAACATTCGAGGGCGGCAACAGGGAGCGCTTGGTCGGCAGATACCAGCCGATGATGAAGAAGTCAACATTACCGTCTCCCGAAGACACATATGAAAAGGAAGCGAAGCGGAAGGGGTATACAAGTGCAGCGCATTGGAGAGAGGAGCGCAACAAAAAGTCAAAATTCAGCAAGGACGCTGTTGAAGAGGACACGGATGAATAGAATGCATTGCTTTTCTACCCTTTGGGATAGCCAATAGTATAGCCAGAGAATATACCCCCATGCAGAACAGAAGACGATGCAATGTGCGTATGCATGAGTATGTGTTTTCATTCGGATATCAGATGCTAAACGCCCACAGATGCGATGTTGAGCTACAGAGGCCAACCCGTCAAAATCATGCCATCCCATTCTTCGTCGTACTCCTCTGCCCTACTTCGAACAAGCAGCCTCTAACACCTCTCCAAACCTTCTCCACAACCTCACGTCTCGGCAGCAGCTTGGGGAATACGACGACGACCTGCTCCTCGCCCTCCACCACGACCACTAGGTAGTATCGGACCTCGAACCCACGGAACGCCTCGTTGATCAGCACATCCTGGATCTTCTCCGTGGGGATGAACCTGGTCGCCGGCCCGCCGAAGATGGTCGCGCCAGAGCTCGACGTCTGGATCCCCAGCCCGCGCAGGACCAGAAGCGACTCCGTGGCGTGGATGCGCTGGATCGTGGCCCAGAGCAGCAGCAGGCTGGCGGGCAGCAGCGCCCAGAGCGGCACCGCGGAAGCCAGGCGCACGGCGAGGCGGCCGGGCGCCGAGGCCAGGGACAGGTGGAAGAGGTACAGGATGAAGTCGAACGACACGACCTCGGCGGGCCGGACGGGCGTCGTGGTGGGCGAGGCGCGGCTGTAGGCCGACAGCGTCCACTTTGCGTACAGCAGGAGCAGGGTCGCGAGCCCCAGGAGGAGGCGGGCCAGGTTGACGGTGGCGAGCAGGAGGCGGAGCGGCAGGGTCTGTGGTGGCAGGCTCGAGACGGTGAACTCGGTCGTGGTTGGCGAGGGCCGCCGGACGTGTAGGTGCGGTGCTGTGGTGAGCATCTTTGTCGGTTGGGTTGGTTTACCACGACTTTGCTGATGCGTCCAGCGGTGTTCGGCTAGGAATCCCTCAATCGCTGCAGGGAACGCAGCATAGCAAGCTCTGGGAGCGTTCCTAGGCTTGCTTTGGTTTCACTGCTACCGGGACATGTCACAACACCGGGCAGGTCTTTTTCAGGTAGCTGGGTGCACTGTATGGATGGTGCTTAACGCGGTGACATCTCACTGAACGCGTTGCTTATCGTTATCGAGGCTGTCCAAGGGAAATCTCCGGCCCCACTACAGCATACACATCCAGTACCCCAATAAGCGGGATTTTTCTCGACTGTAATGGTCAAATTGGTACGAAGGCACTTGTCACTCTCAACCTGCCATGTTCAATTCCGTTAGATCCCCCGATTGCTTCGCCCAGCGCGAATGCTGCGGTGGTGTCCCATCCGCGTAGGTAACTCGTGTTGATTGGGATGCCTTAGGAAATGGAGAATACGCTTCAGGGAGGTTTCACTCAGCAGAGCATCTCCCCCGTCGCATGGCGCACTGGATAACGTTCGCTCGGGGACTTGGGCTGGTGGGTTGAGATGGAGTAGTCAACTCCGCTATTATTTTTGCTTTTTTTGAAGCTACATCTCGACATATCTTCTCATCTTCCATCCGTCCTACCTACTAGCACTTTATAAATATAGTACTTCTGCGGCCTTTAAAGCAAGTGCTGGCTGAGATGGTTTTTATTTTGGCACAGGATCAAAACTCATTTACATATTCAATTGAAAGAAAAACAACTCTGCCCTTTGAAATTTACATCATACTACTTTTTGCCTCTTGGCTCGATTTTGTGCGCATCTATTTTCTACCACTCAGATATACATAAATCACCAAAGCAAAAGCAATAATCAAATAAAGACAGCAATGCAGCTCTCTATTATGTCAAATCGTAACAATTAACAATCCGCAAAGCTTCGAAATCATTGAATACAAAACTCCCATCATCAGAATCGTAGACAAGTTGCCGTGAGGCAGCATTGTAAAGTCGTTAAAATGTCTTTCCCCCGAGATCTCCTTTTTGTCAAGATTTTCGTGGCCTGGTACGTTTTGTTTTGGACAACCACCTGCCGCCAAACCCGCCACTTCCTTCTGTACATCTTCCTCCCGTCGCCGCGTGGCTGCAAGCTGTTGAGAAAATCGAAAGACAAATAGAAATCAAAACCCTTCACATATGTTGCCTGTTATCCCTCCCAGCCTTCATCATGCATTTCCCCCATCCCAAATCTCCCAAAAGGTATATTGCCGGCCGTAACCCTCGGATCAAGGACAGATGCGAAGTATACAAGTGGTCTAGAATCGAAATCATGGTCGTTATTCTGGAGGTGTGCGAGAAATATGCTGTTGTTGGAATCATGCCTGTCCGCCGTAGCAAATCAAATGGGAGGCAGAAGGTATATAATGTGGTGACGATGTAGAAATTCGTCAGAAGAAGTGGTATCAATGTGGAGATTTCGAGCAATAGGAAAACGCCGACGCCATGCAATTGTGCGGATTGAAATCAAAGTAGGGTGGACGGTCGGTGTGCTCGTCCGTGTATGGATCCGAATGGATCCTGTAAAATATGCAATCTAGAACATTTCACTCTCAAGGAGTCCTGTTGGGTATGCTTGCTGTTGTTGCTGTTGCTGGTAGGCGGCTCTGACTTCACGAGGGTGTCTCTCGATCGTTTGGGGCTGCGAAGCCTGCTGCTGCTGCTGAGGAGGGGCATAGCTCGTGGCAGGCAGGACGCTTTCGTAAGGTGAGGTTTGCTCGGGAGACATGGTTCTGCTGCCGAGGATGGAGTTGCTGCGACCCCGGCTTGCTGATCGCATGCGCTCTGTGGCGCGAGTGAAGCGTCCGGCGATGCTGTTGTCCTTGTCCGAAATGCTGCGGCCGCGGGCGTGGCTAGCGCTACGAGGGGCTGGAGGTGCGATGATGGGTACTTTGGTCTCACCAACGGGGATGGCGGTGGGGATATCCCTGTTGTCCTCCTCCTCCTCGTCCATGACAATCTCGATGGTGCCAGAGCCACCACCGAAGACCTGTGGGCGCGCGCCAGGCAAGGGTGCAGGTGGAGGCGGCGGAGGAGTAGCCAGGTGTTGCAGCTCCCTCAGGACCGGAGGTGGTGGAGGAGGTGGCGGCGGGGGAACTTGGTCGTCTCTCGAAGCCTGTCGTGAATGTCTGGGGCGGGTGATGACATCATCAATGCCACGACCCTGGACTTGAGCATCCGGGACACTCATCTTTCTGGAGACGGATCCCTGCCTGCCATGTCTGCTTGACGACTGTGATGGGTGGAAGGGGAGGCCGACCTGAACCATGGGCTCCTCAGGAATGGGTGCGGACATGCACCTTGGGATGTTGGGGCGTGTCGGTGGCGAATAGACAGTGGAAGGGAGCAGAGTCAGGAGAGACTCCTTCTCGGGCGACTTGGGCGACTTCTCGGGCGAGCTAACTGGCAACTTGTCTGGCGATGGATGTCCTGAAGATGAAGGCGAGGTCTTGACGTAGGCCATGGGGATCGGTGGTACAGCAGGCTTTCCCATGCCGCTGCTGTCAAATTGAAGCCTCATGGCCTTGGGAGTTGCTGGCAAACCAATGAACGGCCTGTTCCCGGTTCGCGCGTAAGACGAGCTCCTGGTAAAATCTGCAGTCTGGCTCCTTTGGGGGAGCTCCTCTGGTACGAAGGTTGTCTGGGGAAGTTCAAACGCTGTAGGTGGGCGCGACAAGATTGGGGAAAGCTCATGGGGATGAGGGATCGCAGGAGCCGAGGGTCTCCTAGCAAGGGATTTGCGCCGCTCCTCGAGTTCACGAGCTGCAGCCTCCTTCTTCAGCTGTCTCTCGTTCAAAATCTGCCTCAAATCGCCCCTGCTTGCAGCTTCCGCGATGACCTGGACTACCGGTTGAATAGGGGCCTGGACTTCCTCAAGGGCTGGAGTCTTTGTTCGTCGACGACGTGGCTCAGAGCCATCGCGAGCTCGCTGGACGGCTGGAGAACTGGGTTCTTTCAAGCCACGGCTACCGTTATGCTTGGCTCGGAATGACTCCTGAGCTTCCACGGCGGCTCTGTAATCTTCATCGTCGTCGGACGCACCATAGAACTGAACTGCCTGACTCGACATTGGCAGTGGTGAAGAAGGAGATCGTACCATGGAACCATCTCCCCTGCTCTTACTTCTTCCGCGCAGATCGAGGGCAGGAGGCCGTCTCTCGGTGCTCCTTCTTCGTCCTCGGCTGGATGTCCTGCTCGAGACACGAATCTGGCTAGTCTTACGCACGGTCTGAGGTTCGACACCGTCAAGCTGCAGAGGAATGACTGATTCATTGCTGACTGTTGCCTCGTTTACTCTTGGTGTGCTCAGAATGAGCAAATCCTCTGGGGACATCGGAACCGGAGAGGTGGGCGAACGCTTGGCTGGCTTGGGCGTATAGCTCCTGGTGATACCGCGACCTCGATCACCAGATGATTCGCGAGTGCGCTCCTTCCGATTCCTGCTGCTGTCTCGGCTCTGAGTTTGTCGGTCATCCTGGCGGTGACGACTACTCTCCCGGCTGCGCTGTTTCTTCGAGTAATGTTGAGCCGTTTCCAAGCTGTGGATGTAGTTATTCAATCCCCGACCGCCATGACCACTTCGAAGGCTGCGGCCCGCGCTCGATGTAGACGTCACGGAACTTGCGACGGAGCCGGGACCGCGTCTTCGAGTAGGCCAGTGGAACCGAGTAGAAGAGGAGACCGACTGTTCAGGCGAAGTCACATCGCTTGTCACTGCAGCATCGATGGACTGAAGCTGTAGGTCGATTCCATCAGGGACTCTATCACGCGCACCATTTCTGCTCGAGCGACCGGAAGCCATAAGAGCCGCAAATGACTCTGGAGAGGGCGAGGGAGGCGGCGCTTGCTTCTTGCGGTGGTTGTCCCTCATCATCATAGGACTTGCTGTCGAGGCTCTGGCCAGTGAGAGGCCGGCGGACATCTGTTGTTCCTCATGAGAGGACTTTCGTGAGTGTGCCCGGTTGGCGCGCATCTCTTTGACTTGGAGTGAAGGAACCTCTGCACGGGCTTCGCCAATGGACGGCAAGCGCGGACGTCCAAAACCTCCAGGCGTTGTCGCGCGGGCCGAAGCAGGAGTGTTGTAGGCGCTCCTGGACGATGGCTTGAGGAACGCCGTGGTAGGGTCGCGGCCACCAGGAGAGACCGCAGACTCGGCAATGGGAGTCACACCGGCTGCGATCGGGGTCTGTCCCCCGTCGCCGGCCGCAAAGAACTTCGACTTGGATTGCTGGTCACCAAACGAAGTGATGAGTTTCAGAGCTGAGGTCTTTGCAATGCTGCGTTGTGGCCCGAGATTCAGCCCAGGAGGAGACAATGGAGGGCTCAAGACTTCTGGGATTGTAGCATCCAGGCTCTGAAATGTGACTTGAGCTGCTGAAGGAGAAGTCCAAGGCTCGGAGGATTCTTGTCCGGTACAAGCAAAACTGTTCATGGATTAGCGCAGATACGCGTCTTACAGCAAATGGCTGACTTACCACCGGATTGCCAGTTGTTGCTGGCCATGCAGAACGGCAAACTCTCCCCATTTCTTGATTATCTGAGATTGACGCTCCCAGACGTTGGGGAAGTGGAGGCAAAGCAAGATCAGTGCCTCCATATAGCGCTTGTGCGAAACGTAAATCTCAATGGCATCATTGTGATCGCCCATACCAATCATGATGGTTGCAGCTGCGTGGATATCACCGCTTTCGAGTAGCCGCTGGACGTAAGCTCGGCCGAGCTTGTGCTGAGATGCTTGTCCACCAATGCCACTCAAAGCAAGCAACATCCAGTCGGATGAAGTCATGTTCTCCGACGAGGCTGTCATGACGTCTGCGTCGATATCACCAAGCCATTTCGACAGGAGAATACGACTAGATGAGCCGTTGGGATGGCGAGACATCTCATCCCGGACCAGATCCTGGATTTCCTTGTTCCAACCAAAGATAATACTTAGCATTTGCCGTCGAAGGTCCTCGTTGGTCAGGCGGCTTTGGTCTGGCACAGGTGTTCGCTTGTAAGGGATGTCATGAAGTCTGCTACGAGTAAACTTGAATAGATCATGAACCTTGTTGTCATCTGGGCTTCTAGGAACCTCATTCCTTAATCGCGATGGCCGGTGACGACGAGACGCATGGGAAGACGAGGTTATCGAGGCCGAGCTGACACTGCTGATGGAGTAAGCATCCTTGTCCCCAAACGGAGGCAGAGCCGAAGACCTCGTCGAAGAGCCCGTGGAGATGTACGTGTTCTCGGTCATCCCTCGCGAGAGCACAGAAGGCGGGTGCCGTCCATGAGTGCTAGACCCAGCCGAGGACTTTGATATTGTCGAGGTACCGCTCCTAGTCGACGCGGGACTTGCCGACATGTAGCGATCATGCTCATATGGATCTACGGGTACATCAGCTCCACGAACAATCCTTGCCAGCGGCGACATGTGATCTTCATCGCTCTCGGAGACCTCCGAGTTGATTGGGATCGAGACGGAGTCCGAATCGGTGGCAATGACGACGACCCCTTGCTCGACCTGCTCCTCAATGGAGACTGGAGGTGAGGGCGGCAGTAGATTAGCTGGGTGCTGCACATTGGCCACCATCATTGATGGCGTGTTCAGATCGAACTGTTGGACCGTATTGTTGGCACCCAATGTGAACAGCGACGCGCCAGGCCCATAGACAGCGAGGCCTCGCACATGCTCCAAGGTTGGTATGCTGTCATATGTGACGTGTTTTGTTCGAACGTCCCACGATAAGGTCTCACTGTGGCCAGTGATGTCAGTTACCATGTGGCTAAGCGCGCGCGTAACAAGGGTCAACTTACCTATCAGAGTACTGAATAATGCGACCGTTTTTTGACCAGCCCATCCAGTTGGGTCCATTTTGATAGTTGTCTGTTCGCTTGAGTATTCTGACCACTTTAGCAGGATCATCGCCGTTGGACGACTTTGCCACGCTCCAGACTCTTAGATCGCCGTCATTGGTCTGCACTGCCAACATGTCCGACTTTTGGCGGGAGGAGGATGCGTGCCAGGCCAAATTAACAATTGGCGATGGCGCCCTTGACGTGCTCAGATTATGTAGAATTGTGAATCTCGGCTGCAGGGTTGCAACGAGAAGAGATCCGTTTTGATACCTGTCCAGCTTTAGCCCAGAGTCATGTGAACATCCAGTGACAACTTACCCAATTGCAAATGTCCGGCAATCTGCCGCTGGTGCGAGCGCTGTCACCGTTATTTGATCAATTGTTCTTGCCGAGATGTGCTCTGAAGTGGTCGGCTCAAACAATATAATGTTGCCCTGAGAATTGCCTGGAGCAGGATTAGTTGGAGCCAGCCAGTGTACGTCTCACAAACATACCAAATGCGACGTTTCCGTTACGCATCCAAGCCGCACAGGTCAGGTTTTCGTATGACGCGAAACGAGCCACCTCGTCCCCGGTCATCAAATCCCATACTATAGCTGTCATATCCGCATCATAGCTCACTACCAGCCGACCAGCGCCAATTTCGCTCTGCGTGTCAACTGCGAGTAATTGGACCTCTGCCGAGTGTCGCGAGAATCGCCTCTCTATTGTCAAACTGTCATGGTGTGCGACAACAACAGACGACCCCTCTGGAAAGTCGATTAGCGATCGAACCGTGGAAAAGGGTCCATGGGAGACATACGTCCATATAACATCATAGAGGCCGTGGCCGCTGTAGGCTCAAAGTATCTCATCAACGACGTTGAGGAAGTGAAGTCCTTGGGCTCTGCAATCTGAGCTTTTCTGGAGGATCTTCCAGCGGAGCTGACTGAGGTCTGGCGATGGCGAGACATCGCCTGATGACTCGAGGACGACATCGCGACGGTTTTGTGCTAAGACGATGAGTTAGCATTCCGGGAAGTGACGTTGAGCGCATTAGTCACGAGGTTTCGGTATGTGGATATTCCGAAAGCATCTTATAGACCCTAGAAAGCTCTGTCATACAAAGCCCAATGCACTCACCTAAACGTGCGACTGTCTCCTCGAGATAGGTCGTCGAGTGACCTGAACAGGCGCGGGGGCTACACAATTCGGGGTTCGAACATCACACGCAACACTCAGCTGCCCGTTCCCGGACTACTTCTTTCCTCAAGCTCCAGTGTATCCGAATACCAAGTCGCAGAAGCACCGGCAGCGTCAAGTCGTCGCGGACCACGTTGAGTAGTACAGTGGGGTGCTTGTCTCGGGGCGCGGCGTCGTCCAGTTGTATACTGCCTTTTCTTTTGCCCGTCCGAGGCGTTCTAGAGAAGAATTGGAAGTCTGGTGGAAGGACAGAAGCCGGAAAAGTTTAGGTTGTGCGGCGCAAGGTATCGGGGTTGATTGTCGCCTCGTGGGAAGTACGGGATCTTAGTACCCGGTGTGACTATATTTGACACACGAGTCGGTGTATTGGCGCTTGCCTTGCAGGAAACCTCGTGGGATCGTCTAGGACCAGGAATCAAAAGCAACGAGACAGCGTTCGTACTAGCAAGATGCGAAGAAGCAAAAGAAAATGCTATGAAAAGCGAGCTCGGGGATGTGTGAGTGCAAATAAGTGCTCTATCGCTGTGTTGAGAAGGTCAGCGCCTAAGACGACTCGTCCTGGACTGTTAGTGGCTCGAGTTGCATATAGAAGCGAGCGGCCAAATCTAGAGCGGATACGGTCCGGCTAAGCCAAGGTCTGCATGGCCTAGCATGCAGCAGGGGTCTGAGGAGCCATTGCATGCCGAATCGACAGGGGGGAAGCAGGTCAGGGTTCACAAGGTGATTGAATTGCGGTGGTTGAAAGTGACTGGCTGATTATGCAGTAGCCTGCAACAAGGGGCCCCCAAAGTACATCCATATCTGATATAATTAGCCTCACAACTTGCTTTGGGGTACTGTAGCTTCTTTGTGCTTGGTGATTTCTCTCTAGCTTCGTCACTTGACGAGAAATGCGGCATAGGAGAAACCCGGACAGGCCGGATTGGGAGGCAGTAGAGACGGAAGTGAACGATGAGAGCTACTCCCTTCATTGGATAGGTCCGTGGCGCCTCTGACAATGACCCGCGACGCGTATCCCTTCGCTTCAAGGCTCGAGCAGTCAAAGATAGGAAAAGGGTCCACTGATTGACCTGATCTATCCTCTTCACAGCTGTTAGTGGTGCTTCAGAAACCCAGCCGAGATCCTGTGAGGATCCTCACGGTAACACGAAATCCAGTCATGCTGCTCGCCCCGTGTCCCGTGATCAGAGGGCCCGTACGGTTGAAATTGATGGCGATGCAGGGCATGTTGACTGGCTTGCCGTGGGCCCCGATGAAATGACTCTTCGAGCTCGCCTGACAATGGCTCTGGAGCATGAATGGCGGCGCCCGGGGGCTGGGTCCCCAACTAGCAGAATCTATCTGTGAATCAACGCCCGTTGACGTTAGCTGGTAGCATTGCTCTCTCCTTGCCCGAGGACATGAGGCCTTCGGCGAGTGGTTGGGCAGTGATGGTGCGTTGCGGACGCCTCGAGAAGGGGCTTGTCGACGGACGTCGTTCCTCGCAGTAGTGCAGGTGCCGAGAGAGGGCGGTTAGGCCCGGGGATTGGCTGGTTCATATCAGGGGTGGTCGAAGACGGGAGGGTTGATTGGCTATAATAGACCAGCTACTACTCGGCGCGGCGGTAAAGAAGCGTGACAAGCGACGCCATTGGCTCCCGCACACAAGGATCTGCTCAGGAGTCCCCGGTCCACTTTCACGAATAGCACAGCACTTCAGACGGCATTCTTGCTGCGAATGCTCTGTGCCCTGCGATGCCCTGCGATGGCCTGTCTGCAATGCCCTGCCATGCCATGCCATGCCAGAGGCACTGAGCACGTCCAGTCCGTCCGGCCTGGGATGCGTCTTCAATGCCCAATTGCTGGCCAGTGCCCCCGAGTGGCTTGACTCTTGCAAGGTACCCCGCCAAAGATAATCCGAGTGATGCGCCATCCAATGCTCAGCGCTCTCACCGATGGGTACCAACCTCTGTCCACGTTACCACGCGCGTCATACCTGGACACGACGACATGCTGGGTTCTGTCTCGTGGCGAGTCGACCGAGATCGCAGGTCGAGAGGAATGTTCATCACCAATGCATATTGAGCTGGCAGGGCCATCATGGCATGCATAGACAGATACGGCTGCATGAAGCACGATCGCTGGCCACCGGTCGAAAAGCAGAACCCGATCAGGCATGGCAAATGCAATACCATCATCCGGGGTAAGTAACCTGCTCGCTCGAGCACCGAAAATCTATCCCAAAGATGCGATCACGCGCCGGGTCAGCTCCAAGCGGGATACCGAAATAGGCCATTGACCGAGACCTAGATTGATCAAATTGATATTGTGTCTCCCATCAACCATGACCAGCAATTCACTCCATCCCAGTAAGCGCACCTGTCAGTCAATAAGGCCATGACTTTGCGGTCCATATCATTGCCGCGTCCAAGCGAGAGAACCTCAGCATGGCTGCTTACTGGGCAGTCTACTAAAAAAAAGGAGATTGCTTTTGTCTCTTGCGAACATGTCGAACTGAACCTTTACACATCCGTGGCACGCTGGCTCGTTGGACAACCATGCACCAATTCATTTCGAAGTAACCTACCATCCATGTATGTACGTACAACGCAGAACATACTGCATTGGCCGTTGTTACCCCGCGACCTTGCTGCAACCTCCTTCTAGTATGTATGTACAGTATCTGCAAGGCGGCTGGCCGCTCCATATACATCGATTTCGCACCTCATCCTCAATTGATTGCTCCAGGCCAACCATCGGATTAGGCCCCTTGCATGGGACCATGTCGTACGACCCCTACTATACCGGCAAGGTGTGCTGCTATTCGAGAAGGGGCACGGTGCCTCTCAGACTCGGTATCTCTTGCTTTTTTTCTCATTCGTCACTCGAACCAATTCATCATGCATCGCACAAGACGTTTGATCAGGGTCTTCCCCAGTCGAAGCTGCGTAGATGTGAAATAACCCCATCCGAAGACAGTGCAGCAGGGCTGTGTCCGTGGAGACGACGTCGACAATCCGGGTCGATGCTACTGTACAAGACTGGGGCGAGGCAAATCCCTGGCTGGTCCCTCACCGGCCGGGAGTATACTAACCTGGTGCTTTGGTAAGTTGTATGCAAATCTCTCGCGGGCCGCAGGGCTACAATTGAGTTTCGCCCTGGTTTAGCTTCCTTTGGACAAGCAACACAGAAGGCATGCAACCCTGTCGAGTTCCGTCGGTGTCGCACAAGCTGGGTCGACGTCTGGTCTGGGTGGAACCTGGGGGCTAGAGGCGAAGTGCAGAACTACAAGTATTAGGTTTTGAACATCCGCCCTCCCGGTTCTAAAGAAAAGCTTTCCTCTCATCGGTTGCTAAAGAAGATGCATGTTGGTCGAAACGTTAGATTGCATAGCATCAACTAGAGATGATTATGCGATCTCCAACCGACAGGGCCAGTGTCTGCTGCAGCCGCACATCCCAGCGATACAACACATAGTCGACGACGGCAGGCAACGGCAAACTCTAATTCTACCATCACCTCCGAACCCTGGCCACGCACCGTTGAGAACCTTGTCGTTTGGGCTGTGATCAGATAACTCTACAAGCCGCATATCGAGCCGGAGCCTCATAACCGGTGGTAACGAACGCCACACCGTTTCCAATCACACACACCTATTGGTAGGTGTTAGCGGTGTGATTAGGTACGCTTTCATCTGTCCAACTTACAACCCAGAAAGCAACTCGTGGAGCTACAACTCCAGAACCAAACACAAGAGCACAAATCAAAAGGAAACTTATTCAGGACATCTTCCTTCGGGACTGTAAATCCTCACCGAGAATCCTCTAAGTAGCATTGTGTTGGTAAGAGGCTGTGCCTTCTAGTTTGGAGAAGGCATTTCGCATATTGCAGCAAACATATTTAATGCGTGCCCCAGCCACCCCCATATGTCGGATGCAGCCCTATTGTTAGACAGCTGATTGTACGAGGCAGAGAAGATATCAAATTCGTCCAAAGTCCCTCGACATTATACACATGCCCCCAAAATTGCGCGCTCCTATTCTAATCCTGAGGCCCTGCGTCGACCACACCAGCCGTTGATACGGTTTGTGTAGATTTGAAATGCACATCAAGGAATATCATCAAGACTTTGCATTGACCGCAGGATCACGGTTAGGCAGACTCCAAACCAGAAGTCTGCCTATTCCCCAATTGTGATGAGCAAATGAGATTTGAAAATGAGTACTTCACAACTCTATTGGTCCCCGTCCATTTGATCCTGACTTCGCGGAACCCCCACATTGGTTGTGACCATTGACTAGTGAGCCGCATCACAGGAGATGTTGTGCATCCTTGGATCCTTTGCCAAGTTGGTTGCTATGTTTGATGATAGACATGAATCGACGCCCATCTGAGCGTCCGCACTTCCCATCAAGCCGGCGAAAAGTCCGCTGAATCTGATCATTATAAATATGTGATAATGATGTGATAGCGCCAGGGTGGTCGAGTTCTACCCCGGACGGTCATGGCGAACTAACGATGACCAATGCTACTTTCTGCCCCTGTCGGACAGGTATGTCAAGAGAGATCCCCATGCAGCTAGAGAGAATTCGGATCCTTCCCGTTGTGATGTTCATGTCAAACATGCAAGGCTCACGTTTCTGGACAAGCTAACGAAGTGGCAGCCTTTTCGCGTTTGATGTTGTGGCGGTTGAGACCAACCAATATATATTCTCATCACTTTTAGCTATTAAGAAATGATTCGTCACCAGCAGCCTCGAACATTTGAGGTCGAATCAAGGGTGACGACTGGTCTGGCTGCTAAATGGAGGATCTTCTAGTGTATCTAGACAAGACTTTGTGTGCAAATCATGTTGATTCTCATTTCGACTAATGATCGACTCCCGGTGCCGAGCACCCTTTCCGCATTTCTCCGGTTTCTGCCGACGAGTGTGCAGCAGGCAGCAAGACACAGATCACAATAATACATCACTAATACATCTTCATGAGGTGAACACGACAAAAGTGTTTGAATTAAAGCCTGTACTCTGGTGACTCATCATCGCATTATGCATCGTCTTCATGGTGGCCATTATTGCCATGCCCACGTCCCCAGTTGGACCTATTGGACATGGCGGCCACCAATAACCATAATCTGCTACTCAAGGTGGGCGTTCCAAGACACCACCGGCCTAAACTCCGAATAAACTCCAACTGGGGTCCTCGTCTCGCGCCACGTGCCTTCGGTCATTCAGCCCGATGACGGCTGCATCATGTGGCTTGCCACGTCCATTCCACCATTCGTCCGCCCTCACCATCAAGTCTCTCTATTATGCCCCGACTTGATTGGGCGGTGGCAGCAAGCTTGCGCTCGTGGGGGTATCATATTGGGGGTATCATTGGTGTATCATAAGATCGTAAAAGTCATTCTCTAATGATCATGTTAGTGTCGGGTGCGACGGGTGCGCGAATGTAGCAAGCGACTCACCATTCCATATGCAAAGCCAAAACAGAAACGTCATCCACCCTTCACTCAGCGGACTCCGAGATGGACGCCATGGCGCTACTCTTTGACTTCGGGCTCCTCTTAGCCGAGCCGTTGCTGCCACGGCGCGCGCGCCTCGTGGCCTGCTTTCGGCGCTCCTTCTCCTCCAGCACGAAGCGCAGTGCCTCGCGTTGGAGTGCAGCCTGCTGTTCCCTTTGCATGTGTAGAAGCTCCTCCTCGGTCACGAACGGCGATCCCGAGGCCTGGCTGCTGGAGCTCGAGGAGACGCTGCGGGTGTCATCCTCCAGGTCGAGCAGATCGTCGTCGGAGAGGTAGGATGATGCGCGCTGCTGTTGCGGCCACGATGGGAATGCGCAGCTCGACTGGTGGTAGGCAGCTGGGCTCGAGAGGTAGCTGCTCGGGCCGATGTCGAGGGGTTGTGAAAGCGAGCTCATGGAGCTGTATGATCCGTATGAACCGTACATTGTGGCTGTCGACTTCGGTTGATCCAACTCGGAATCGTGCTTCAAAAGTTGTCGGGTTTTGTAGTTGTGGGCGCGTCCTTGGGGTATACGCGAGGAATATTCGCGTGTAAGTGGCAGATGGTCGCGTAGTATAGTCGTTGGGGTAAGCGAGCAACTCGATACAGGTTCTGTAGAGTAAAAACTGCTTTGGTCAAGACAAGCTTGAGGGTTATGGCGTATTATGGTATTAGTTGAGTATCAAACAAGAGAGAGTCAGAATCCACGAGCCTGACGTGAGCGAGGCATGGGAATGATATATAACGCGACAGGGCGGCATGATTCATATTGTACCGAGACTACGGAGGCAGCAGCTGTCTAGGGGGGGGCGGCGTTTCCCCGACGAGAAAGTAGCGGTAAGGTTGACCGCGCATTACCTAGGATAGAAGTGTTTAGGATGCTGACACCGCGGGTATCGACCGCCTAGCCGTGAGTCTGTGGGGCGGTAATAGGGCGGATTGCACCCAACTAGGAGTCTGGGTGTGTGGCACTGACTTGGGCAAGTGACAGAAGCGTTCCACCGGCCCAGCAGCCCAGACCGCCTCGTGGAGTCAGCACGCTGGTTTGCTTTCCCCGGCCAATCAGGAAGGCCACGAATCCTGTTTCTTACCGTTCTTCTTGCACCCTCCGCACAGCTCGGCCCTGTTCCGGTTGCGCTAAGGACGACCATCTCCCGCGGTGGAAAGGGTCTTGGGTCCTTTTTCCCTAAAATTTCCCTTTGTTGTCGCGGTACGAGATCCCGGGAATAAGGTACTGAATTGCTTTCTTTAGAGGCTTGTGAAACTCCTTTTCCCACGCCATGCAGAGATGGGAGATGATCATGGCGGTGTCGCGTATACACATCCCAGTAAATTATATTGAAACGAACCCTCTAGCACCAGTAGGCTCTTTTTTTTTTTTTTTTTTTTTTTTTTTTTTTTTTTTTTTTTTTTTTTTGTTTGTTTTTTTTTTTTTTTTTTTTTTTTTTTTTTTTTTTTTTTTTTTTTTTTTTTTTTTTTAGAATGAAAACAAATCTGCTTGATCGGTATACCTAACTAACTTAACACCAAAGTGATACTCCTGTAGAGGTATGTTCGGAGGCTGACAAGCTCGATTATCCCTTGGAGGTCAATTTTTCGCATATGTCAAGATTGCAGTGAAATGCAGGTACTCCCTTGTCATTTGACATAGGCCCAACCAATCTTGGGGGCGGGATTACGTGCTCCTCAGTCAGCACATCTCCCATGCCGCGAGACAGCCTGCCGCTAAACCCATCGCAGTCTAGAGCTCGCAGCCATGCCGTCGGCGTCGCTGATGTAAAAGTTACTAAGGCTCGGGTGGGGTGTTGGAGAATCTGTGAATGATCGCAAAGCATCAGCAAAGGCAAGTCAAATGGCGTGCGACGAAGGTTCACGACCATTCCACATAAAAGCGTGCAGCTCTTCAACTTCATATACTAGCTAGTCCTCCGTAGTAGTATATCAAGGGCTGTCAACCCGTTTCAATGAAGTTCATTTCGCTCACAGTTTCCGTACTGGTCGCAGTTCTCTCCATCATTGTCTTTAGAGAACAGGTCGTTGAATTTGCTACTGCTACTCTAGAAACACTGAGCAACTTCAACAGGGAGCCGTCGAGCGAAACCACAAGCACCGCTATACCAGAACAGAGCCAACAGAGGGAAGAGACTCCCCTCGACCCCGTCGTACCACCGATCAACATGTCGTCAACGGTACCCAGAGGAATCCGCAAGGTCTTCCTCGCAATCGAGCAAGCCGAGGGCGCTGGAGCTCGTGTGCGCCGCTCCATTGGCACACCGCAGCTCCGCAATTTCTCACCCTTCCTGATGCTCGACCACTTCAGCATCAAGCCCGGCGCTGGGTTCCCCGACCACCCGCACCGAGGCCAAGAGACCATCACATACCTCCTGACGGGCGCCGTCGACCACGAAGACTTTGCCGGCAACGCTGGCACGATCGAGGCCGGAGATCTACAGTTCATGACCGCCGGCAAGGGCATACTGCACGCCGAGATGCCGCGGCAGAACCCGGACGGCAGCGCCAACGTCGGGCTGCAGTTGTGGGTCGATCTGCCCAAGCAGCTGAAGATGTGCGAGCCGCGGTATCGCGACTTGAAGGCCAAGGAGATCCCGCAGGTCGATATCGACGACAACAAGGTGCACGTCAAGGTCATCTCGGGACAATCAGCCGGTGTCGACAGCGTCAAGGACCTCGCCTACACGCCGGTGTGGATCCTCGATGTTGAGATCAAGCCCGGCGGCAAGATTGCACAGCCGCTGCCGAAGGGCTGGAATGCGTTCGCCTACACCCTCGAGGGCATTGCCAGGTTTGGGTCTGGGAAGGACGAAACGAGTGTCGACCAGTACCACAACGTTGTGTTCGAGCGCGAGGGAGACTTGGTGGAAGTCAGGGTGCCAGAGGACGCCAAAAACAATGCGCGGTTCGTGCTCATTGCTGGCCAAGTCCTGGACCAGGAGGTTGTCCAATACGGGCCATTCGTCCTGAGCAGCAAGGAAGAGGTTTATCAAGCGTTGTTCGATTATCAAACCCATTCCAACGGGTTCGAAAGGGCGAAAGACTGGCAATCGGAAATCGGAAAGTCGATGGTTCAGTAGACTGAATTTCTCCGTCCCTTCCTTGATGTATATAGTTGACTGATGTGAATATTATTGAACTTTTTAGATACCAGATAGACGCGGGGTAGGCCGCAAAAGAGGAACAGGAAATAAACTAAGTGAACACAGATGTGAACACAGGTCTGTTTTGCTTGCAGTGTGTGACTCGGTACATTAATTTCAGGGGACATCACTCGGTTGTGTTGAGGGATTAAGTTGTTTTATTCTGTGCTTCATCAAGTATGTCGCCAAGTCGCTCACTAACTAGTTGTGATTTCCGTGTATCCTAGGGAAATCTACGACTCCAAACTTCTCTCTGAGGATCGCTCGATAAGCCGACACCGAGTACGTGTGATATGTCAGCCACTTTCTCGTAGCATCATCAGCCAAGAGCTAAAGTGACCTCATACTGGTGTTGATTGTTCTCATTTTCAACACTGCGCCTGGGCTTATAGCCGTCCGCACGACCCAACGAACTACAGCTGCCCTGGTTCAGCTATAGCACCGTAGTCGTTTAAATCCATTGCATCTTATCATTCAAGACCCGGATTATGCCTTATGACCATGAACGCCACCCGGAGCTCTTCCTCGCAGTCCTCGCATTGTTTACTAGCCGCCCTCAACTCATCTCTCAGCCTCCTGAGCTCTTCTCTGGTCGCCAATAGCTCCTCCACGACACTGGGGGAACTTGCCTCATTTTTAAGTGCGGCGGAATGCTCAGCTCCGAGCTTAGCGACCCGCAAGCCTTGGGCTACCATACCTTGTTTCTTTAGAAGCTTCTGCATATTTGGTTGCATCTCCACGACCTGACCGCGACACTCGATGGATATCTTGGTCACCCGATCCAGGTCGGAGCTGGCTGTGTTTCCTTCTTTGCTGCGAGACATTATTGATATGCGAGAGTCTGAGAGAATCATTACATTGTCTGTCGTTCCGGCCTTTGCATTTATTTGTAGCTGTTAAGTTGGAGTTGCAAACTATGAATGATTCACGGTTTTGGTCGTGATGAGCAGCCATTGATGCTGGCTGCGAACAATCTTCTGTCACTGCGTCCTGATTCACTACGACTCGGGCTGCGAGTCTTCATGTTTATAGATTGTGATTGATTGGTTCAGAGGTGCCTGTCATACCTGCGGCGTAAGGTGCGTTTACAGGGATTAACTCCGAGTCACCTTGAAGTCGCAGCCACAGCTATTTCAGCAGTGGACAGTTCATGGAAATGTTAGGAAAAGAACATATACAGTGTCGTCCAAAGCGATCCTTGGATCCTAGGCTGTCGCCTACCTAGCAAGGGTCTGTTTTGTAAAAACGGAGGCTGGTTTAATGAAGTCGCGCATCGCGCAAAAAATGTGATTCGAAGGGCCCAAAAATGCTTTGGTGCTGGCTAAATATCTCGGATTCACCCTACGGAATTCTAAATCACGGTATTATCCATAGATACGGTGTTATCTTTGGGTTCGGGGTAGATGGAGTTTGTCGGCTATATCTAATATCTGCCGCTGAGTGAAAGCCTCGGATAAAAACTGTACTCTGGGTTTCCTCCGACCAGTTGGTCAGCACATACAGCATTGGCCTCAATACAGTCTAACTTTCGCACATCGACTCGCCATGCCACTGCACATTGCGAATGTCGGCAGCTCGTTTGCGGCTGGACCGGGCATTCCCCCACAAATCGAGCCCCGCGGCGCCGGCCGGTCTGGCGAGAACTATGCACACATCGTGGCCCGCAAGCTGGAAGCAAGACTTACGGATCTGAGCGTGTCAGGTGCGACTTTGCTCAATCTACTCAGTGAACCGCAGACCGTACGTCGCGGTGAGACTTTTGCTCCTCAGATCAACGAGATACCCGAGGATGTGGACGTTGTGTTGGTACTTGGCGGCGGCAATGACATCGGCTATATCGGAGGTCTATTCATCGACAGTTTCTACTCCTACGCAGTGTTTCGTGCGATATCAAGGATCTATAGCTGGTTCGCAGGTGGCCCTGAGAGCACAGCTGTATTGAGTGTGGAAGACCTGGCGGAACGCTATGGTACCGTGCTTGATGCGATTCACGCCAAAGCACCCAACGCAAAAGTCGTCGTTGTAGAATATCTCTCGTTGTTGGGATCGGATTTACAGCCGGGGGTCGATGTGCCTTTCGACGCAAGCCTCCTAGACGGCCACAAGGCCAAGGCTGCACAGGTTCGCGAGGCGACGGTCAAGGCAGTTCACAATCGCGACGCATGGTGTACCAGACTTCCTGTCGCCGAAGCTAGTATAGGCCATGGGCTGGGATCGCCTGAGCCTTGGGTCAACGGCTGGGGCCTGAGCAACTTGTACTTGGGATGTGGATATCATCCGAACGCCGAAGGAATGAAAGCTGTGGCCGATATCGTTCTTCGGAACCTTGTGGAATTAGGCATTGCGGGCGACTCGGCAAAGGGAGTGTGAAGCTTGAGTAAGGGTGTTCTGCACCCTCATCCTGCGCTGTAGTTGGCTCTCATTAATCAACATCTAAAATGATAGGACTGACTGAGACCATGAACGACATGGTTTCATTGCTGGCTTTGCTTGTCGTTCGGACTCTGATCATCAGATGGGGATAATCCCTGTCGGACCAGTTTAAAACCGTTGGGCCTTCGCGCCGGTATTCGTGAGGGTCAGCGTATCGGCCAGCAGTTGAGAGAGATTGCAGTGATCACTTGCTGCAGTATATCCACCACAATTGAATGAGTCGTCTGATCTAGAACGACCGGCTCTATCTGATAACTAAGCTTTAGTGCGCTGTCATGCCCAGCCGTCACCCAGGAGCCAAGCACAGCCAAGGAACTGACGTGCTCCATAGGACGTGACGGGCGTAGTGATATCCAACAACGGGATATGGAGTGAGTGATTCGGTCAAGAAGGGATTGGCGTACTCTAAAGGCTCATGCAGATGTTCTATGCCGATCTGTATTCCCAGATATTTACGTCAGATACATTTGGCGCTGGGAGGCACAAATATTCCGCCAATGAAAGCTGGACAGTCAGATCATGTTCACCTGAATTGTCGTGTTTCGAGCCATTGCTGCACTCCTGGCTGAGGGGCGACAGAACCGTCGGAAGGTGCCGTGCCTAGCGGTCCAGGGCCTACGAATTCAACTTGTTTCAGGACCCGGCGGCTCATTTCAGTGAAGCCCTGACCAGGATTGACACCCTGGTCTTTGCTAAGGCTCTTGGCCAAAGCTTGTGCTTATGTGGGGAAATAATATATTGTGTTTTGCTGCGATATGTCGGCAGCCAGGGGCAAGCTCCCAAGGCTCTGGATCCCTGGCGGCAGCGTCCCCAGGTGCAAGTGCCATTAGTCGATAATGAATCACGCCAGTAATGCCGACTACGAGGCCAACTTGGACGAGTTTCGCCTAGACTTGATCAAATTATCCACCAACCCAATATATGCCATGCAGTCTCCTGCGCATTCGGCCCTCCGCAATTATCCCGGGCCCCCAGCCGGCAGGCCATGTACCGGGCCAAGCTTTGCGGCTCTCCTTGAGTATTGGTGGTGGGATTATGATATAAAGACCAAGGCTTCCTGATAGCCAACAGTATTCTGATCTTGGCATCATCGAACACATTCTTTTCATTCATTCTTCGGAGGCTAGTCCTTCTACAATTACTTGACGCAGACTCATACAGGACAGTCCTTCGATCTTTTATCACACTCACTCCCTTCTTTCAATCCCCCACGATGCGTTCCGCTGCCGCTCTCGCCTTGCTCGGCTCCAGTGCCCTGGTTGCCGCAGCTCCCAGCAAGTCCACTAAGACTACCAAGAGCAGTGCTTCCACCTGCACCTTCACCTCTGCTGCTTCTGCCAGCGCCAGCAAGACCTCTTGCACCAACATCGTCCTGAGCGGCATTACTGTCCCTGCTGGCGAGACTCTCGACCTCACTGGCCTTACCAGCGGTACCACCGTCACTGTAAGTCTCATAATTCGGAACAGATGTATCTCCACCGCAGACCCCGAGAAAGGCGACTAACCGTATCAATGTAGTTCGAGGGAACTACCACCTTCGAGTACGATGAGTGGGAGGGTCCTCTTATCAGCGTCTCCGGTACTGACATCACCGTCACTGGTGCTTCCGGCCACGTCATTGATGGAAACGGTGCCAAGTGGTGGGATGGCGAGGGCTCCAACGGTGGTGTCACCAAGCCCAAGTTCTTCTACGCCCACAGCTTGAAGCAGTCAACCATCACGGGCCTGAACGTCCAGAACACCCCTGTCCAGGCTTTCTCCATCAACAGCGCCACTGATCTGACGCTCGAGGACATCACCATCGACAACTCGGCCGGTGACACGGACGATCTCGGCCACAACACCGACGCTTTCGACGTCGGTTCCTCCACCAACATTCGCATCATTGGTGCCAACGTCAAGAACCAGGACGACTGTCTGGCCATCAACTCCGGTACCAACATCGAGTTCACCGGCGGTACCTGCTCCGGTGGTCACGGTCTTTCCATCGGCTCCGTCGGTGGCCGCACCGACAACGATGTCGACGGTGTCTACATCGCCGACTCCACCATCAGCGACTCGCAGAACGGTGTCCGTATCAAGACTGTCTACGACGCCACCGGTACCGTCAACAACGTTACCTACACTGGCATCACCCTCAGCGGCATCACCAAGTACGGTATCGTCATTGAGCAGGATTACGAGAACGGCTCCCCCACTGGTACCCCCACTGATGGTGTCCCGATCACTGACCTCACCGTCTCTGATGTCACTGGTACCGTCAGCGGTGGTACTGATATCTACATCCTTTGCGCTTCCGGTGCCTGCTCTGACTGGTCCTGGTCCGGTGTCTCCGTCACGGGTGGATCGACGAGCTCCGACTGCTCCAACGTCCCCACCGGTGCATCCTGCTAGATGGCTTTTGGTCAAAGGGCTCTGAGGAGGATGGGGTTGCAGTGGGTTTCGAATCGGTCCTTATAAATGATATTCGTTTCTTGGGGATGCAGCATCGAACTATAGGGTGGTGTTGCACACTCAGCTTTTTTGTATATACTTAGACGGCTTGTATAGCTGCTGGCACATAAAAATCAATTGCATAGTCCTGGCGTCAATAAACTTTTGGTCTGCTTGTCAATCCCGTTCTTCCTTCGTCCCGCCTGGTGATGTCGGTTCCTTGTCGTACTACGTGGACTTAGGCGACACAGTAAAGTTGAGGTCGGGAGGCGACAATGATACCATTTCTGAGTATGTACGTCGGGGTTCGATTGCTAAAGCCGATCAATGAGTCGGCGATCAAGGATTCGAACTCGTTATGGTTTCATATTTATTGTTGGCAACCTTAATAGGCTCCGTTGAATCGGTCTCTTGAGCGACCGCGTCCCCCACTTATTAAGCTTGCGCATTGTCGGGGGTATAAGCAGCATGTCTCCTTTTGCCAAGATCTGGTAGTGGGCCAAGGATCCATTCGGTAGATGTGGGGTGGGGTATACAGCTGTAGAAATGCAGGAGTGAAGATTATGGTATGGTCCATTTACGGCATTTACGGCATTTACGGCATGACGTAAAGTGGTAAGCAGGTCGCAGGTCGCATTGTTAGACGCAAGATAATGGAGATCAGTCCGACCACTCACACCATCAACCAACTATGCTATTAGCTGGTCAGGGTTAAGGACGATAAACTTTTGGTCTAATGCGTTGCAAAGATTGTTCGAGTATATTATAAAGCTTCCGCATCCATCCCATATTGACAAGACAATTATCCAAACCAAGAAATCATCTATCCAGAACATCTATCTACACTCCGAAATCATGGTGAAGACGGCGCAATTCAGCGACACACAGGTCCCTTCCATCGGATTTGGGGCCATGGGTATGTCATTCGGACTTGGAACCAATCTGGACCTTGAACAAGCCGAACCTGTCCTCTTGAAGGCGATTGAGCTTGGGTGTACGTTCTGGGATACGGCAGTAAGTGTCCAATTCCGTCACTCTTCGCCGCTCTTCGCCGCTCTTTGCCGGGTTGAATATGAAGATTACTAAAGAGGCTGACGTTATGAATCAAGGTCATCTACGGAGCTGGCGTCAACGAGAAGCTCTTGGGAGACTTCTTTCGCAAGCACAATGTGCGCGATAAGGTGTTTGGTGAGTTCTAAAGCAACATTCGAGATACGTCTCAATTATCTGTCATCTACTAATCTGATAGTAGTCGCATCCAAGTGCGGCTTCGACGTCTTTGGAAACGGTGGTGTAACCAACTCAGCATCTCATATCAAGACGTACATCGATGGTACCATCGAGCGACTTGGATTTGCGCCAGATCTCTACTACCTTCACAGAATCGATCCCAGTACGTGTTATATACACTCCGCGGTTGAAAATCGTCTGCTAATATGTAACTCTGAAGACACCCCACTGGAAGAGTCGATCCCTGCTCTCGACGAGATTCGCAAGGCGGGCAAGACCAAGTACATTGGTCTATCCGAGTGCTCCGCTGCCACATTGCGCAAGGCAAACTCAAGTTCGCTTTTCCATCCTCCACCTCTCCATGCAGCGCATTTGCTGACGAGTGCTCTAGTTGCCAAAATCGATGCTGTCCAAGCAGAATACTCGGCGTTTGAGACGTTGCACGAGACTGATGGCCTGATAGAGACGGCTAAGGAGTTGGGCGTAGCCTACGTAGCCTACAGTCCTCTCGGCCACGGATGGCTTGTCGATGAGTTTCCGTACAGATCTCCTGATGATTTCGCCCCTAGCGACTTCCGGCGTTCGGGTAAGCCTCTCCATCACCTCGACATCAGAACAATATGCTAATCGTGATTTCCCTACGTTCAGTTCCCAAGTTCCAGGGCGAGAACTTCTACAAGAACAAGTCTATCGTAGAAGAGATCAAAAAGCTGGCAACCCGCAAGGGATGCACCATTTCTCAGGTAGCACTTGCTTGGGTAGTTGCTCAAGGTATGATTGCCATCCCAGGCACAACCAAATCCAAGCGTCTGGAAGAAAACTGGGCAGCTGGGGATGTCGAGTTGACGGAGGAAGAGAAGGGTGAGATGCGACGGATTATTGATGCTGCTAAGCCCCATGGTACTAGATATGGTCCCACGCATCAGGCACTGGTGGGCCACTAAAGATGATTGCGCGACTTTGTCTCTAGCATCTTGACCGTTGGTATTTGTTAAGATCTGAATGAATCTGAATCAGTGCAGCATCTATATTGCATGAATGATTTAGAAACATCTTGAGAAGCAGTGCGGCAACTTTGTGACATGTCATTACCACCCAAGCTGTTTCTCGCCTCTCCGTGAGCGCCACAAATTAGTCGACTCGAAGATCTCTGAGCATCCCCATACAAGCCAACCGTATTTCTCCAGAAAAGGTAAGCTCGCCTCCCAGCCAAATGGGTCGGAAGACTCTCCCCACACGATGAGGGATGGTGTCTCGGACCGATCGCCGTCGACTTCCATGAGGTCAAGACAGAGCTCATCCTCGTCCAACACGCCCGACTGGAAAGCTCGGATTGCCCGATCTCGCATGACGGGGAAAGGCAGCATGTCAATCCAGGGGTGGTGCTCCACGGAAATTTGCGCTGCTGAGGGCCGAAGGTGTTTCGGCCACGACGCCTCGTCCGCCAGCCGCAGAGGTCCCGATCGGCAGAACGGGGAGACGGCTTCATCGGCGCACAGTCGATCGGTGGGCATGCCGATCAGAGTAGCGTTGCGGGCGACGGCATTCAGCACACTACAACATCTGGAGTCAGTATTTGCTTCTTCTAGCATACTTGAAAGAGTTATCGGGAGTTGAAAACCATGTTTCAAGAGCAGAAACGCTGAATTAGGAACCGGTAAACTCCCAAAACAGGCTATACGGGGCATCAAAGAACTCCGGAAGTTGCTTACTTGAGCTTAATCAGGAGGTGGAGCTGATTGGGCCGGGGCATACCAAGGGTATAGTGCTCGTACGCTTCCCTGGCGAATCCGAGTACTTTCTCTCGGTGTTGCGATGTGAGTAGCATTTTGGGCCCTTCCTGATTGGTTACCGAGAATATGGTTACTGTTTGCTCGATGATCTGCTTTCCCTCTGCATCTAACGTGCTCCCGTCAGCACTAAAAGCTGTGAGAAGATTCTGACAGGTCGTCCTTGCTCTGTCTTTTCGCGTTTCTACGATTTTCCTCTGGCCTAGATAGCGGTATTCGATGATCAGCATCAACGTATACTGGTCTCCAATTTCGGATACACTTACGATATGCTCTTTGATTCAGCCTATTCTGGAGTTTTCTTCTCGCCGCGGTGCTCGTAACTCCCGTCCAATCCTCGCCTCGCTCCCTGACATGACGCTGCTGGGGCATAGCCGCCAATGTCAGGGATGTCGGCATTGGCGCCTCCTGCTCGGGTCCCATAATACTAAATGATGACATCTCGTAGCCCATATGATTCTAGACGGGTGCAATTCAAGTTGTGTCTGCAACCTGCTTACTAGTGAACCGGGGCAAGCACTTCTAAAGAGGCTGTTCCTTAACGCCGGCAGGCCCGACAAGCGAGTCATGATGCGTCCTGGGCCCTCCTGTGGGGTATAAGCAGGTTGCATTAGCGCGACTGCCAAGAGTGGACATGGTCAAGTTGTAGTTGAGGTTCCTACCAAGACTCTCTCAAACTAACCTCTATCCAATTACATTAAGCTTTGTGTTTCTCATCGTCGTATTGAGGGTATACTGCGTGCTCGTCCTCTTCGGGATTCCGAAAAGGAAAGCTGTAAATCAATTGAGTCATCTACCCATAGTCTTGTTGGAATATTCTAATGTAAGTAGACATCCCAATAATCAATCCCGCAGTCTCTGTAATATCCTATATCCACCATGTCTGCAGCTTTGTGATATATAGTACGCACTTACTGCTTGAAATCTATTCAATCTCACTCAAGAACAGCGTCTAGCAAATATCGGAAGAGACCCAGGGCGGTGGTTGTGTGGATTATCAAACCCCAACCATCATTGTAGGTATCATATTCTTTTCTTTAGATAACTCTAGAGTCCACTCAGCTCATGAGGGAATCAAGCGCCGCGGTGGGCTATTTCGATGGCGGACTATTCGTAATTGCAGGATACTGTCTTAACACCTTAACCTACAGGTTATGGCGCATGGCAATGGCTCAACTGATTCCCACCGAGTTTAAGCAGCTATAAGGGAGAACCGGATAATTGGGCTAAGCCTAATGTCAAAGTATTACAAAGATCGAAGGTATTGCTAGACATGTAAAAATGCAAGCCAAGCCTCTCCCCCAGCCTATCTGGCCATGTGTTGATGTATGACACGTCACCGGGTGACACTGGAAAGAGAGTCACGCAAGTTAACAGGCAAAACTCGGGTTATCCTCTCGCAAGTGCTATTACCTGGATGCGATGATACGACCTTATCGAACAAGCTTGATTGGTCGGAAGATCGCTATTATAAAGCAAGACATTGGCTTTTGTCCAACTTAAAATGAACTTCTCACGTTACTCACAGATCCAACAGCCTGCGATCGCGCCCTACGCACAGCTGCCGGGCAAGGATACCCTGTCAGCAGCCAACATCTCACAGATATCCATTCCTACATGTATGGCACGACGTGTTGGATCATGTCTCACTGTAGCACCAATAAATCTATTGATATCGATGCTGTGTAACAGCTTGCTTGCAAAGAAGGATAAAGTGAGTCATTATTCAATAAAATGAAGGCTTCCCTCTCGATTGCAACAACGAGTTTAAACCTACTAAGCACTGTTTTCCCATTGCAATCGCCCTCGGGCCGCAAGATGAAGCTCTTCACTGTCTTTCTTATGACCAGCGTCGCATCTGCGACTCCTCATCGTAGAGCCGAGTTAGCATCAACCATTCCAAGGCACTTTGTAGTCGCTTTAAAGCCCAGCACTTCAAGCGAAGCATTGGCAAGCAGTGTCCAGTCCGTGACAAGTACTCTGGGAGGAGGGGCGCCCAAGTTCACCTATGACATAGGGGGGTTCAAGGGATATCAAGTGACGGGAGAAGCCGACATAATCAGTGCAATATCAAATTCGCCTTGGAGTAAGCTCTTCACACATACCTCCATACGACCAAACGGCTGGGGGGTATTAGATCGCCTACGTTGAACCCGATGTGCACGTATTTCGCATATTGAGGCAGGAACCACAACCTACATGTATGACGATACTGCTGGAAACGGAACATATTCCTGTATCATTGACACTGGTATATATATCGAACATCCGGACTTTGGGGGTCGTGCGAGCTGGGGCGCTGTTTTCGTTGACGGCGACGTTGAGACGGATGGAAATGGCCTTGGTGAGCATCCTTGGGAGAAATACTATATTCGGCCAGGCCCGGATCATGATGAGACGATCTCAAGTGGTGCGTGAAAAATACTAACGTCTTCCTTGACAGGCACCCACGCCGTAGGAACTACTGGCTCCACCACGTATGGAAGATCCAAAAAGACCAACTTGGTCGCCGTAAAAGTCCTGTATAATGGTGCTTCTGGATAAGCACCCCAACTAATTGGGTTTGTTGAATACGGGGGATACTTTTAAAGTGAGCCATGCATAATTCGGCGGCAGAAGGGATGACAGATACCGATTTGATAGTTGCAAAGGTAATGCGCGGTGGTACGATAGGGCCTATGTGCTTACCACCAATACGTTCTTTCTTCTTTCTCTCCAAGTAGGGTTACATTTATTTCTGTGTTGTCCTGATCTTTATGAGCGCACTCAAAATAGGCCTCAACGTATTTTCATTAGCGTTTCGGTGTAACCACAGAAATAAGGGTTTGCGAAAGTTACCAGATCTGTACCGAGGATAGTTGCGGGATCTGTCTGTGTGGGGAGAGAAATGAAAGAGTATTCTGGTAGTGTTTTATAAATATGACCTGGATTATACTTTTCACCTATACAACTGAAACTTATAAACATGTCATCTACACATGTAATTCTCGGGTTCACGTGGTGTCTTACATGGCCGCGGTGTTGACCCATCGGCTCCGACAAAGGTAGGTTAGGTCATTGGCCTAGCACAAGCCACAGCTGACCGGAGAAAACGTCAGGGTCCGTCATGCTGAAAGCGAGCTAACTTTAATGCAAGCTACTCGGATCTGATCGTGGACGACAGGCCGCCCGTGGGTCTTATGTCACCATGCTTGCGCCTCGCGCTCTGCCTTGAAAGAAAATTCGCTCCAGCCCAGCCCACATTCGGCTGCATCAAGTTTCCCGACACCGCGCGACACTCGACGGCCGGTCAGCAGCCTATTATTTCGGTCCATTGACACCCTCCGTTTCACCGTTCATGTGCTCCCAATGAAAGCAAGACTAAGAACTGGCCATTATCCCACCGCTGCCGCCAACCCCTGTTCTCCAGCACCATGCGGCAGAGCTCGTCTCTGTTGCATCACCAAACATCTTCACGCTGGATCCGGTAGCACTCGTGGCTTCGTTACTCGGCGGCAACCCTCTTACCACCACGCGTGAGTCTCGAAGAGACAAGTATCTCCACTCTGCTTTTTGGCCTTTACGATTTTACGACTTGCGACATTTGTTTACCGGCGTTGTTTCTTGTCCGGCCCTTCCGCCTTTTCCTTACGACATGTCTGCGCGCAAAAAGCAGAACATTCCCGCCACACCGCGCGTGATATCGCCGAGCCCAACCCCATCCGAGAGTCAAGACGGCTCGCAAGATGGCTATTTCGGCCCTGTCACCCGCTCGGCAGCTCGAAGGCGCCAGACTGGCAGTAAAACACCGCAGCTGCCCATACAAGAGAGCATCGACGAGGATGAGTCAGATCCAGAGCTCCGGCGCGCCCGTACACGGTCTCGAAGCCCGATCAATACTCGTAGAATCGCCGGTCTGGCGTCGACGACTGGTGCACGGTCTGCACGAGTCCCAAAACTTCCGAGTCAAGAGGTGACAGAACATGCAAATGGCATGCAGACAACATCGAATGGTCATCTGGCACCCCCGACACCTGCAACACCATCTGGCTGGAGTTGGCGCGATTTCAGCCGCAGTCCGAGTCCGCTGGGACTGATTCCAATACACCGACACTTCAAGACACTGATACATAAGCATGAGGTTCCGCGGAAGGTCCTGCACGTGTCCATCGGCTTCCTTGTATATTGGCTCTACGTATCCGGCACCCAGCCCTCCAGGGTCACGCCGTGGCTGATGGGGTTTTTGATCCCCATAGCGTCGACTGATATTCTGCGACATACCTATGCCTCGGTCAACCGCTTCTATGTCAAGTGCCTGGGTGCATTCATGCGCGAAAGCGAATATTCTGGATACAATGGCGTGATCTGGTATCTCCTTGGCGCCTGGACCGTACTCTTCTTTTTCCCAAAGGATGTTGGCGTCGTTTCGGTGATGCTGCTCAGCTGGTGCGATACAGCAGCGAGTACCTTTGGCCGTCTATACGGTAGATATACGCCTCGCATCAGACGAGGAAAGTCACTTGCAGGGACAACGGCTGCTTTCCTAGTCGGAGTCCTTACGGCTGCATGGTTTTGGGGCTGGGTCGCGCCACGTACACCATCATTTCCTGGAGATGGCCAGAACCCATTCATGTTCAATGGGTATTTAAAGTTACCGGCACCAGCTGCGAATCTGCTCGGCTTGAGCGAAGCAGAGGCAACGGTCGGCGGAACCGTTGCCCTGGGCGTAATGAGTCTCTGGTCTGGCCTCGCCGCGGCTGGCAGTGAGGTGGTTGACATTTTCGGCTGGGACGATAACCTCACGATACCAGTTCTTAGCGGCATCGGTATCTGGGGCTTTCTCAAGATCTTTGGCTAACGATAGACGGCAGAGGGAATACAACTATGATGCAATATCTGTGCATGATTGGCGTTTTCGAACAAGCAAGGATGGGAAGGCTTCGGCTAGCCTTGGA
This sequence comes from Seiridium unicorne, assembly GCA_039778275.1. NCBI lineage: Eukaryota > Fungi > Ascomycota > Sordariomycetes > Amphisphaeriales > Sporocadaceae > Seiridium > Seiridium unicorne. Next base: position 326,224 of record JARVKF010000035.1, on the reverse strand, counting down.
TAGACAGGCGGGGCTCTTTAACGATGAAACTGGCAATAATCTACTCCATTTAACGTTGCCGAAAGATCATGATAACGACCCAGGTGACTCTTTTTACAGGGACAGGCCCAGATTGAAGTACGTCTGAGCGCCCATGGCTGCACTTTAGATGCACAACACCACCGACGGCTCGAAAAGCTTCTGCATTCTTAGGCAGGGATACTGCGTAAGACGAATCACGCCAACTTGTGTTAGGAACAGGATTGTCGGTGCTCTGATACCAAAACCCAGAAGCCCAGGTCTAGGCTTCCGTTGTGTAATCTTGCATCAGGCCCAAGCTTGTCTTTTGCAAAGAATTTCGGAATTCTGGATATCCACCGACTTGCAGTAGGTCATTTCGATGCGGAGAAGGCCTACACGTGCCTGGTCCATACCGCCTGTCAGACCCAACACAGTAGAATGCCCAAAGTGTCAGACGGCGATCCGAGTCATGGCGGGACCTTTGTGGACAGAGCAAGTTAGACTATCGAGACGAGCACCAGCCGTGAAATCCAACTTTCGTGTACTACTTCCGGCAACGTCACAGCCACAAGAAGCGAGACGAGTAAATTGGAAAAAAAAAAAATCCGCCACTGCACAAATTGACCTCTCAGAGGGCTCGGGACACTTTCTCGGCCACATGGTTTCGTCCTATGAAAAGATGCCCCATCATCATCAGGATGCACGTCCAGTTTAACTGCATCTTCGCCATTCTGAGCTTAGCAGTTGATTCCTTCTGCTAGGCATCTGGTACCCACTTCCCCAACGGTGCTATACTTTTTTTTGCAATGGCGCCGGGTCTATCGAGCGAATGTCACCACTTTTACCCTGTACTTTCTCCCTTTTCAGTTGCAGGAAAGGCATATCCATGTACTGCGTCATGCCACTTTCTTCGTACCGTGGCCTCTCTGCCTACAGACGATGAATGGGGCTTCTACAGGAAATAAGTGGCTCGGATCCTGACTTGGTACAATGGTTAGTTTATCTTCCCGCCTCGAATTATATCTGCGCAACTGCCCCAAAAGCACAAAGTTTAGGCTAGCCCTATCATAGAGCGGCACGGATGCCGAGGACTGTAGTTTTTCTCTCTCGACAAATTTCTTCCCGACGAGGTATCGTCCGCAGCAGTCGCCATTAAGGTGTACTAGCCCCGATGTGAGATGGTCCCGGAGAATGGGTTTCCTAGATGACTGGCAGTCCTCAGCGTTTTTTCGGGAGGTACAGGCGTGTCGTTTGGTCAGGGTCGTACTCCCTCCCTGCCCGTGACCTGCCGCTTTCAATGCACAGGAGATTTTCTATCCGATTCAGGCGACTCCGGATCTTACACCAATTTGGTACTGTACTTGAGATGAGGATGTCGCCTCTCCTGCTCCACACAACCACCAGAGCGACCCGTAGATGAAAAGGAGTGACATGATAGGCGCGATCATCTCCAGATGTTCGGGATAGGTAGGACCTCGAAGACGTTGAGCAGAGGTCGACGGCTTTGTGTAACACACAGCTTACATCTTGGGACAGGAACACGTTGAACTGCATATTTATGTAGTATCCCAAGAAGAACCTGTCTTCACCGAATAAAGTCCCTTTCCAAGGACCAGACGTACACATCATTACCGTGTCGAAAATAATGAGCCAGCCTAATCATATCTACGGCGGCTTCGTGGAGGACAGTAAATACCTACTCAGGTGGACTAGTAGCCAATGTCATCTACCCCTTATACTAGTCAGGTCGTCTCTTGTATACATAGGAGAAGAAAATATAGGCCCTCGAGAGACTGCATGGCTAATTGCTGATACATCACTTTCAGCGGGACGGAGCGAACCCCCAAGAGCTCAGCGTACACTATGCACCCTCCATAAGCACAAGGCAGCCAGCGCACCGCATGCAGTCTTAGTTGTCAATGTATCTCGGACGCAGCTAAAGTCACATGCAGCATCCTACATGTTGGCATTGCCTCAACGGTAATTCTACTTGGCCACTTGACATGTTGCAGGTACTGCCCCATTGGAACATCAAGGCCTGTTCACCTCCAAGCCCCGGTGCGCCTAATTTCCGAGGAGCAAAGCCGCTCTCTGCCTGCCGTCCCTCCCTGGCCTTCAGCGCGGCCACCAACCGCTTAGCCCGTCATGGACGGCAGCCGTCATCATGCTCATGGCGGGGCAAGCAGCCGATGAGGGGCAGTCAGTCAACCCACGCCCCCGAGCCCAGTCCGACCTGAGGGCACGGGCCACAAACCCACGTTTTCTTTCCTTGGAACCAGCGGCACCCTTGTATTTATCGAAATTCCGGAATTTCTGGCCAATGGAAATTGACAAAACTCGAGAAATCCAACCCCTGCCCACTTGGAGAGTGTCCTCAGATAACGTAACCCCCAAAACCTAAAGTAGAAACAACCAGGGTCGGAATTTGGGGACAAATTGGCGTGGGCCATGGGAGGCTAAGGCTTTGTGCTACGTACTGGTACGGAATACATGGAGCGTGTACATGGCAAGGGCCTCGTCGTGCAGCTGAGGGAAGGAAGGTACGTGCCTTATGTCTACCTGCAGGTGCACATCTTTTGACCCCCAAAATTTCCAGAAGAATATTATTTGACGACAGCAGCAGCAAAAAAACGCAACGTGAAATTGGATTCGCTGAGCCCCCCCGGGAACGTTGACAACACATCATACACGAACGAGGGAGGAAAACGCCCGACTTGCTGCACTCCTGCCCGACCCGACTTTGGCTTGGACATATCCGGAGCCTTTGCTTGACAGCCGGACGATCGATGCATTCCCCAAGAGCCCACTCTCACGGCTGTTGTCCACCAAACCCTCCATGGCTCCGCTGCAGCCTGCACTCGATCTTGCACCAAGGCTCGTGGCCTGCCGCTGGAGAATCCATCGCTGCTTTTGCCAGCCGCTAGCGTCGCCGCGCTTGTGTCTGAAGCTTCTCGCCGTGCTCGTCTTGCTCGTCTATCTGCCAGAAGGGGGGTGTGGGAAGGGCAAACGGCCGTTTCGTTCCAGGACATGGATCTGAAGTCTGCCGTCCTGATATTAGTCGAACTGGACTTCTTCCACACACACGCACGCATGCCCTCCCATTGCTCAATTAGACAATTCCATGTGTGTTCCGCACATGTCCGAAAAGACCGGCCACTCCATGTACTCTCGGCTGCCGTTCCCTGACTAGGGTCAAATTTTGCCTCCAACCCGTTACTCTCGTCAGTCAATCGGCCAAATAGTGTAAGTGGCCGTCAGTCCGGTAAAGCGTCCCGCCAAAAGGGCACACTCTTACACCGCGCATCTGATCATACGCCTACCCCCAAGAGGTAATAGACATCTCATGGTTCTAGGTTCCGACTTGCAGTAACTGCTCGTTTGCTTTCCACACTCCCCCTCCAACATTGGTGTATCCACCAGCACCGCACAGAAGAGGAGTAAACTCGCCTCTCGGCATATGCAGGACGAGATGATGGTGTTTCTCTGAGCAATCGAGGATCAGCCCTGGGACCAATGACGGCTTGTGTCGTCCCTGGCGGGCACACGGTCTAGGATCTCGTCCTCGGCCAGACTCTCCGCTATGCCTGTTGGCTCTACACCTCATCCGCGGCAGGAGGTGAAAACGGGTAAGTGAGTGACGGCACTAAGGCTCGAGCTAGAGTATCGTCACCTATCGCCAGTTCCGTCCGGGTCCCCTTGCCTTCTACCTTCCTCGTCGCCATCGAGCGGGGTTTGAGTCTCTTGACGAATAATGTCAAGGCGACTTATCCTCCTGACGGTGTGAATGTCGTTCTCTCGAGGGCCAGGGCCCTGCCGGATCGAGTATAAATAGGGGTGTTGTTTGAAGGTTTGGACTGTTTAATTCTTCTTCCTTCAGTATCACTTTCCAGACTACACAATCCAAACCCTACACTATCTTGAACTTGTCCAAGTGCCTCCTTACTGTCTGGCATCAAGTCTTGTTACTACACCTACACCCAAGTCCCATTGATCATCCACTATAACCTAGTATCATCCATACTAGCACACAAGCACTTGCTACCATCACAATGGCTTCCTATTCATCACAATACTATACCCATGCTGTACCCATCCCTGCCAAGGGTGAACAGTACCCTTCCTATTACCACAGCAGCGGTAGTGCCTACTCTGTTTCACCGCCCGAGGACCATGACGCCTCCGTCACCTCGGGTGCCGCATCCTACGGCAACAGCTACTCCGTCGGTGATTCAACCTACGACGCAAGCTCCAGTGGCGACTGGGACAGCTCTGTGTCCGCCAGCGGCGTTGATTTTAATGACTATATTCAAGACCGCTTCGCACAGTCCTTTGACCCGATCCCACTCGACCGCAGTCTAGCTGTACAGGCACAAACGTAAGTCTTCGTTGCCCTTGATAATCGTCAAGCACCTGTAAAGCTAACAACCCCACAGATCTGGCCAGATGAACAACAAGCACCGCGAGCTCCTGGAGCTTCAGGCGAAAGCCCAAGCTCGTCTTGCAAAGTCTCGCGCTCGCTTCGCGGAAGGCGTACAAGATGCCCAGGAGGTCCGCACCAACCTTGAGTGGACATCGAAGAAAGTTTCGTAAGTAGAACCGCGAGTGACGAAATTTGGTTTTCATTAGATTGAGCCGCAAGCGGCCCTATGTGATTATCTAGAATTCCACGGCTAACTAGAAGCTTGATAGGTCGATGAAGACAAAGGCTTCACGAAAGCACTCCAAGGAGTACAAGAAGGCTCGCGAGAGATACCCTTCCCCAGAATTTTAAGTTGCAGATTTTTGAGCCGCATGCATGCACTTGCGCCAGAGAAAACTCACCTTACCCATCTCATTTCTACCCTTGTCCTTACTTATTTTAGCGGATGTTCACTTTTGGCGTTGTCTGGGGAAGTGGAGGGTACGGGACGGATCTCAGATCTCAGATCTGTTGTTTCTGCATTGCATGAAATATATACACACACCTCCTTGCTTTCCAGGGATTCTGCATGCAGTTTCGATCGGTCGACATTGGAGCAAGCGCGCGGCAATGTGCGCCATCTTGTCGCTGCTTTACCAGCGTGAGCAGCGGAGGGTGGTGTGGATGGACAGGGCGGGCGTTCCTGCGTCGGGAATCGAGCGAGGAGCGGGTTCCCCACGCTGACGCACGCGATGGGAAGGGGCAGCGGGTAGGCGGGCTGTCTCACGACATTGATGATTTATGATTGGACGAAACAGGTATTCTGGGCGCACCATTTCCTCAAAAGTACTCCATCCTTCTTAGCAGGGGACAGGGGAGCCACGCGAGAAGCGGGCGACCGGTGTGGTGACTAGGTGGGCAGGGCTGCAGATATGCAAGCGAGTGGCCTTGGGAATCACAGAACCAAGGCCTTGGTGGGTAGCTCTAAAACGGGGAGGCTGGTCCCCTAGGGACACACTCGGGGCGAGAGGGTGATGTGGTGACAGGACGAGTGTAGATAGCGCGTACACCTCTCGACGACGGCACTTTACCGTTTCGGGGTGTTAGATATTGCTCTTTTCGTACTGACGGCCCAAGACGGCGTGGCCCTGGTGACCCAGTAGGGGTGTGGTGGTAGTATCAGACGTTTCCTTGCCTTCTTCTCGAGGAGTCACGGCGTATCAAGCAGGACGGGAGACTTCCTAGCGTAATAATACACATTTTCCGTTTCTGATGACGGTGCCCATGTCCCGTGACCTTGCGCAGATACGGCCCCAATAGCCCAAGAAGCCCTGTGAGTCCCTCAAAAGCCACCAGACGGTACGTATCGACCTTACGTTGTGGTGGAGTGCAAGTCGAGAGTGCCACTGTAGCGAGTGAGAGGCCACTCGGGTCATGTTCGGGGGTATCACGTGATAAATTGACCCCAGGGGCCGTAGAGAGCGTCAGTAGGTGCGCCCCGGCAACTGAAGATGCTATACATCCAGGAGATGCAGCAAACCACGTAGGATAAGTCATCCACCCGTCTCCCAAGTCCTCCTTCTACACTGCCAGCACTGTTGTCTAACGCTTGTGCACAGTGGTCCTTCACGTCCGATCCACAAAACATTTGATGCCTGGCGTGGGGATGGGGCATCACGAAGGAATGCGGCGGCGATCCTAGCTTGCTGCCGGCTTCACCTTCTCCCATGCGGCCTTGGACTCCTCCCAGGTCAGCCAGTCGTTGCTGAGCGGTTTCAGCCCATTCTCCTTCTCGAGCTTCTCCCACGGGTTCATGTTGGTTGTGGGATCATAGTAGTCCTCCCACCACGGCTTGCGACCGTCGCCGCCACGGCGATCTCCATGCTGGCGCTGACCGTGGTGGCCGCCTCGTCCGCCAGCGTGACGGTGTCCGCTCGGAGGGACCGTCGTTCCCACTACGCCATCAACGGTGGCCTGGACGGCAGCATCACCATGTGGGGTTGACCCGTCGCCTGGTGCGGCCGGGCGCGAGGTATCGATGTATTGCGGCTCGGGGTCAGCGTCGTCCTCGTCATCCAGCGATATCTCGTCGCGGTTCTGACCCGCTACCGGTCTCGCGCCTAACGGTGTAGCGTTTGCTCCCTTGCCATGATGTGGCTGGTATGAAAATTGTTGGGCATCTGAAGAAGAAGCGACGACGGCGTCATCGGCGTTGAATTTGCGCCGCTTGGCGCTGGGCTGCATGCCGAAGCTCGAGAAGCCCATGGCGGCGGCCATGGCCTCTGTGTCTGAATCATCCATCTTCGATTGAATCAGGCCTCGGTCGTTGTCGGCTGTTGGGACAGGCCTGTTGTGTTCTCTTTAATGGCGGCGGGGAGTTTGGAGCTGGAAGAAGAAATTCGTCGCGTTAGGATTTTTGGTGGGGTTTGTGCCCAGACTGTTGTGGTGGAAGAGAGGCGCTCAATTACGGGCAATGTGTTGTCGCGGAACAAGGTTATTTCTGTATCATACCCAAAGCGAGGCTGCTGATCAGTACATCAGAATCTGGATCGCTACAAGGAACGTAACGAAGGTCCTAGTGTGCCTTTTGCAATGTTCGGTTGCCAGATGCGTCCGGGCGGTGAAGGGGACAAAAGTGCTTGTGTTACCTTACTCCCAGTCGTGTCGGCTCTAATGTAGTTGATCCTTGTTTAGCGATGGATGAATTGACCGACTACCTAATATACAGAGAGAACTCGCTAAAACGCCAAACACACAATGGCTATCGCATGGGAAACGCTAGGATTAACTCGAATGCGCTAAGAAGCTCAGTGGAATAAGGCAAAATGGATGATCAACGTGTTGCGAATTTGCAGAAACACAACAGACAAGCAGTGCCTCGTCTCCAATTGGGGCTTCTCCCTCTGACATCACTTGGACCCCTTGCACGCCATTGGGTTAAGCTAGAGCTGTCATGAGTTGCTATTGCTTGTAGCTCACTGTAAGTGCCGGAAGCTCCACCACCCGAGACTGGGGTAGGTCCTTCATGTTGTCTGGTTGCTCGGTAGCCAAGATTCCATCTCAACCTCGAATTGCCAATTCATGTTGACTTTTCAGCCCAACCTTACAATTACTTGTCATTCTTCTAGCTACATCAAATTTTTGGTAGCAACAGAATCGCCCACCATGGCTTCCACTGATATCAATCTTCACTTACCCTCGAGGTACCTCCCAGAGTCTGAAGAGTCCACATTGGCAACACCGCCTCTGGACTTATTCTGCCGCACGTGGGCCGTCACTCACTCCACCTTGTCCATGTGGCGTTCTGCCAAAAACGTCCGTATCACGTACAAGGACCTCGGGAACAGCAAGGTAGACGACCTAGTGGAATACGAGAAGAACGGGTCTCTCAAGAACGTGAAGGGCGTCGACAAGTTGCTGGGACCCGGGTCGTGGAACTGGCGCGGAAGCGGCCTTCTCAAGCTGATAACATCACACTGGGAGGTGCTGGGATTTGGTGAACTTGCTACTGGCGAGCGCTGGATGGTCATCTGGTTCGCCAAGACCTTGTTCACGGAGGAGGGTGTTGATGTTCTCACCGATGAACAGGCAGGCCTGCCGGAACCGGCACTCAACACTATTTTGGACAGGCTCGCCAAGCTGGACCACGTCGGCAAGATCGTCGAGAAGGACATGAAACCGGTCGATATCAAACTGCCCTGGACGCTGAAAGATGCTTAGGAGAATGCCTGTCAAGGTAGCGTGATGTACATCGCCGGAGTCGGTTGGATTGCCAGGCGCGATGGCACTGGAGAGAAATTCAGCCTGGATGCCAACGGAGTCTTCAAGCCTGGTCTGAGGAGGCCCGTTCCGTCGAGTCCCGTGGAAGCTGCAGAACCGAAGGAGAGGGAACTCAGAGCACATCGGACGCTCCACGAAGTTCTGCATTACTTCGGACACCCGTGGGAAAGACACCGAACCATCCCGGATGCCGTGGCTGATCACTGGAGCTCCATTTCACTCGGGATAAGCCAAATGAGGGGTCGTTGGTGGGAAGTTTTCAGTAATTGGTTTAACGACGATATCCTGTGATTATCCTAATTCATTCCCCTCGCTCCCATACATGTTGTATAGGTACACGCGGGGGCACGTCGAATACTAGTGGACTATGTATAGTATCTTATCTTGTACTCTTCTACATGCGAGTCACGAAATGGACGGGGCCACTGACATGGTTCAGTAACAATGGGTGATTCGTTTGTGATGCTCACACTTAACTACAAATCCAAGGCTTCGCCAAGATCAGCAGACGATGGTGTATGCTTGGTGTCACAAGGCTTGTGGAATCAAGGCTTGCCCTCTGGTTGAATCGATCGTGTCTGACGTGTGCCAACCGAAGGGTGTCACATGGGCGGAATCAGTTCGTCGATGGCCAACTAATTGCCACACCACAAGCAAGCATCGCATGAACCAGTGGTAACTTGGAGAGTGATTATTCGACGTGGGAGGGACCGCGTTTCATTTTCCATTTTCGCAGGCGGTCGGTTCGAAAGTACCTCGATTCACGTGCCCACCCTACCCTAATCGAACGATAATCAAACCTTTGACTGACCGCTACGTGGACGTGTCCCATGAATGCGTGCCATGCCGACTACTCCTGAACAGCCACAGCGTGACTTGGTACAGATGCTTCTTCCACGCAGCCACTTAATACTATTGCGCTTAGGTATCATGGTCATGGCGCTGACCTGTACTCCGCGAGCCTCTATGCGGACTACGGTGTCTGTGGTGATGATGTCTATGTCGCCGTCTCTCTTCGTCCCTGTGCCTGTGCTTATCCTTATTGCTTCTTTGGTGGTCCCGATCAGTGTCAAGACTGAAACCTTCCAGTTCATCACTGTCACCGCCATCCCGCCGCCTCCACTTCTCCCTCCTTCGCTCCTCTCTCCTCATTCGCCTGAGTTCTCTCTCCCGTTCCTCATTTGCTGCTTGCCTCTCCTTTCCCACCTCCCTGACCTTGGCGGCACCTCGTTTCATCATAGCCAGGGGATCGCTAGCATCGAGCCTCGCCGCATCGCGGTTCTTCCTGCCCGGATCCGGTCTACCGAATGCATCTTTACCATCCTCTTCCTGGCCCTGATCTTGACTGTCGTCTTTGCGTGGACCACCAGCAGAGGGAGCATACCAAGGTCCCGAAGCCGAAGCTTGAAACCCAGCCGCATTTGAGAAGCGCATCCTGTACTGATCCTCGTACTCGCGCTTCTTGCGCGCCTTTTCGGCCTCCGCTTCGGGGTTTTTGCGCTTGTCGGCAACGATGGAGGAGGGCCCGCCGAACAAATCGATGTGCCCGGCGGCATCGGTCAGTGGCGCATCGCTACTCTTGTGCGGCACCACTGCTGTAGCATCCTCGTTCTCAACGTAAGAGGTGCCTTCGGCCCGCTCGCGCGCGACGCGCATCTCAAAGTCCGTGTCATCTTCGCCTTGGCGCTTGCGCTTCCTTCGTTCCGGTCTATATCCTGTCGAGCCGCCGTCTCTATCCCGATGCCTCGACTGACCTTCCCTGTCTTCGTCTTCTGAAGGCGGTAGCAGGGGAGGCGGTGTTTCGCCGCGCAAGATGGCAAGTCGTCGTTCCGCGTCGATTTCCTGGAGGCGCTGCTCTTCAGCCTGTTCGCGATCGCGAGCAGCGGCTTCGTCGCGCCGCACGCGCTCGATGTTGTCGGTGTTGTACACGTTCCATGACTTCTTGCCTAAGAGGTGCCTAAGAAGGATAACTCAGTATGAAAGTCTTGAGAGCAGGGAGAAGCATTGTGGGGGGTGGACTTACAGTGGCATCGTGAGAGTTGGTAATAGTTGCTGCGGTCTAGAAATGGCTAACTAAGACCAGGGTCCGTGGAGGGGCAACTTTAACTAGTGCTTTGGAAGCTCTTTGGACAGCTGAAGCAAGCCCAGACTGTGCGCTACTAAAGCATTATGCGCACTGTTCCTCCGGCTGGCATCGTTGCTCATAGGCAGCACTCGAAACTTCTTTAGATGAGTGACAATTGCCAGCTCTCAGCAAGTAAGAGCCTGTCGTTGCTTATTGCACTTGTTTAGATGTCTCTACTCTTCTCTGTTCCAGCTCCAACCCTTGGCGAGTCGGATTGATTGAAAACAAGTAGGCTAACAGTCATACCAGAAGATAGGGACGGAATATTTAGTGGCTGGTTTTATCGTTCTATCAGCCGTACTTAAGTAGACGAAAAATATAATCCTCGATCGCCGTAAAGATAACCTTTATAGGCTAAAAACAAATAAATCAAATATTGCCTTTCAGCTTAACCATAATAATCGGTATTCCAGGATATCAATATCCTGAAGAAAAGTTCTCATTCGTAATATGAAGCGTTATTGTGGTGCTTTAATATGCGCCGACCCTAAACTCCCTCGCCCAGGCGAAACGTGCGCACTGCAAGAGTTGCCAACGCGAGACAGCCTCTATACTACACACACGAAATTAGGTCATGGAGGCTCGGGGGTATGCATATAAGAGAAAAAGAAAAGAGTTGGCTACCCAAACCTGTTGTTTCGCGACATTGAACACAGAAGGGTTGCTGTGCCCATGCCCAAGCCACCTAGCTAATATAAGAAGCTGTACTTGGACGTTGACGATCAAGGGCTCTTTTGATACGATCATTCGGATCTTAACACATGACAAATTAGTATGCTATAAAGTCTCTTTTCATCCAGAATGTCATTTAGGTTATCTCGCTAAGGCAGGCACACTACTTCATCTCCGCGATGAACCAACTTCCCCAAAATCTCGTATAACTTGTATTGCCTCGGATCCAGCGGGGATTCTATATGACTACATATATCCGAATGGATGGTGATGCCGAAATGACCCATCTGTTCATCGAACGTATTGCGAATTTTCACTAGCTCATCTCTCTCCATGGACGTCTGGGACGACGCATCGCTGGGGCTAGAACTGTCGCTGGGGGGCACGTCTTCGATCCCCGCCATAACGATATCACCATCGTGATCAACTTCACTTCCATTATCGCCTTCATGCTCCTCAGTCTCCTCAGGAAATAGGTTAAGGATATCTTGAGGCAGTTGCCGCCACAATACCCGGAACGCGGACTTCAGGGCTACGTTCTCTATTTTGTGCTGGTCGTTCAGGGGAATGCGCCTTAGTACCTCTGATATGAGCGCTGGTGCCTTCAACGGCTCGCTGTTGTGTAAAAGCCGCTGGGAGTAGAGAAGTTCAAAGGTGTGTATAGTGGTGACCCGGCCGATGCCATATAATGGAGGTTGGTGCACCAACATACGTTTCCAGCTCGCTTGCGGGCGCTCAAAGGCGGCCATCTTGTCCATCGGCCATGGCATCTCCGGGAAAGGCCGGTCATCAGGGTCCATCCTCTCTTCTGTGAGAGAGTAGTACTCCGTCTCGTTCGTCGACGATAGCGCGTGCTCGAACAAGAAAGGGAAGCATCTTTCCAGAAGAGGGTTGTGGCGGGGGCTTGAAACTTTGTCTTCGAGAAGGAATAGGTGTCGCTGGAGACGCGGAGATTCTGTGATGACTTGGTGCCATTGCTTGCAGACGCGTAGGGCAGACACGAGAAGTTCTTGCATGTCTACCTGTAATAACATTTCTTCCAGCAACTCCGGAATCAGGAAAGCTGCTACTGGTTTAGCCTGATCATCAAACATCGTGGAGTTCTTGAGTCCAAGGGTCGGTATTTCTTCTTGAGTGTTTTACTAGAGAAAAGAGAAACCACCCATCCCGTCTTGTAGTCTTAGATTTATGCATTTTTGAAACCACTCGATGACTGTTGACCATGGGGATGTGGTGGTGTGGATGGCAGTTGTGGATAATTAACCGCCGGGTCTCTCTTTGTCCCTGGACCTTCTACATGTTATACACAGACTAATCTCTTACCCCCTGATAAGAACATTGTTCTCATCGAAGATCAAAGGCATTGTTTGCTCGAAATTGCGCTAAATCTGAACAATGTTCCATGACAGATGACTATCTGGCAGGAAGGATGAAATCTTCGAGAGAGAATCACCTTTTGTGCGAAAGATTCTGATCTATTTTTCTGGTCTGTGGGCTTCCATCGAGGCCTTGAGGCATCATAACTTCATCCCCTCCGTCTTGCTAGAACATCAATCACTTCGTAATATTCGGCAAATAAACCATAGCTATAAACCGCCCTTTTAGGAAGCACAGTAGTGTTTGTTTTGACTATTATGTATATGAAGAAGGGGTGGGGTTACACCCCCAGGAAACATCAAGCAAAAGTCATGGCGGAATTCGATTCTCTACTCTACGTGAGCTCCTTATTGGCTTTAGTTACCCACTCAAATTCTGGATCATATCCCACATGAATGTATATTGTCCCCTTCGCGAGCCTGTACCATACCTCACGAGCCCCATCAGCATCATCCATAGTGATTCTTTCCGACCGCTCTGCGCCTTTCCCCCCCTTCTTTGGTTTCCCAAATCCTGATGCAATGTCCCACTTCTTGTAGATCACAGATACTCGGTTGAGTTTATAGTGATCCTCCCAGACGAACTTTTTGTGCGCGGAAGCAGACCCGAGGCTAATTTTAGGGTTTGATACGAAGGCAGAGAGAATGCTGGAGACTATGTTTGCTCCAGGTTTCTCGGCTGGAGGGTAGGAGGCCCAGCTCGCGTGCGGAAAACAAGTTATCGATTCGAGATGGGAACCACGGAGGAGGGCTTGGCTAATCTCATCCATTTTCCCTTCGTCTGGTGCAAATTCGAATTCCCGCAACTGATGCAAGCCGTCCACAATAGTTCTCACAGTCTCCGGGCTTAGATATGGGACATCGAAGCCGCTTGTTCTCCCTTTGTAGGATATCCGCAAGACCCTTAAATTCTTGTGCTTGAGTATGGCCTGTACTAATGTGTTCGAGAGTCCGGGATTAGTGGTGTTGGCTGGATGTTGTGGATAGTCCGGGAGCTCCAGAGTCGTTAGAGTATCAAAGGAGGAAATGAAGCGACACTTGGCTTCGAACAGGGCATTCTGCTGTGCGGTATCATGCATATAGTCATGGTCGGTCATGTTGAGGCTTAGGGTTCGCAGGCTCAGAGGAACATCTGCTGTGCCTTGATATGAGGAAGCTCGGCTGATCAGATAGGGCTGAAGGAGACACTGTGGATCTCTCAGGTTTGCAAGACTGAGCTCACGTAGCTGGGTGAAGTCGATGGCCTTACCAAACTCCTGGATGAAATTCTCGTCAATTTCTGTGCCAGAAAGAGATAATGATCTCAAGGCAGTGAAGTCAGGCCCCTTTTTGCCGTTGCCCTTGGTATTCACCCCAGCCGAGGTCTTGAAGTTCTTCTCCCAATCCTTCAAAAAAGGGCAGGTATACGAGTCTGTCTGGATGGCCAAACTCTGAAGTGTTGATGCCGAGTTCCGCAGAATAGACTGAAAGGGATCAAGGGTCTCGAAAGTATTGTAGTTTTCCAAGTGGAGGTGCTTCAGATTCTTGATCCGGGCCAGTGGTTTCAGTTCTTCGGCCTCAGCGTGGTGAACATACAGACTCAGTGCTTTCAGGTTCGCGAGTGAGGCTAGGCTTTGGGACATGGACCTACGGATGGTATCAGTGAAGCTCGCTGCATATTTTCCAATACAGGTGTAAATGAGGCCATAAGATGTCTACGAGGAAGCACTTACTTAGTCAGGATGCGCGTCTCTACGATCTCTAGATTCTCCATGTTTTTGAGCGCCTCTTCGACATATCTAAGAACAATGTACTTGTGCTTTTTCCCCGGATCTGCAACACCAACCACCAGTCGTCTCACATAGTCCGCACAGACGGGTCTGGCCCTCTCATCAAGGCCGGTAGGGAATCGTTCCTGTTGACCTTTGTACTTACCCTCCTTCTTGAGCTGCTTCTTCTGGGCGATGGTAAGATGTGGCTCGAGCGTCCGGATGAGCTTGGGGATGTGTGCGTGGAACATGGCCGCAACAGCAATGCGATCATACAGTGCGGGCATCGTGAGGGAGTAGAACCTCTTGCTAGTTCGGCCTAATGCTGCCATGGCGCGTAAGTCTCTGATGTTGCCCAGAACCATGCTGAGCACTTCTGGCGGCAGAGACGATATCTTGGCTTGAACTCCAGCGGTGTAGGATTGAGGATGAAGGCTTGGTGCTTTGCCCTTGCTAGCAGTGCCCGATTTCAGGGCTGCCGCTGCTTTGGTGGTCAGTTTCTCCGTTGGTGTTTTGCGCATCCCCTTTTCCTCGACAACGGCTTCAGCAAGGGTGTCATGCTTATCAGCACCTGTTTCTCGAGCCGGTGGATTTTGGAGTCTGGTGCTTCTTCTGAGGGCCATTGTCTCAATCTTGGGCATTGACACTTTGACTTGATTCAGTTCAGAGAAGAAGTATTATTCTAAATGAATGGAACTCTTAAGTATGATGCACTCGCGAAGGGGCCAAAGTTGCCTGGAAGGATTCGAAGCGCGCTAACACGTGATCCTCGGTGGTGCTAAAATACGTGCTGGTAGGGTATCTTCGTGTATTCGTTGTTTAAGATACACGACGTCTGCCTAAGAAGACCCATCAACGTGATCAAGTGTGCGAAGGACGTCATGCAGGGATACGAGTACCTGAGTGTGATTTGGGCTAGGCAGTCACTAGACTAAACTAGAGTGACACGGACATAGCACCGGCCAAGCGCCGTGGAAGCATTGTCGACATTCCGTCTCATTCCTGCGTCCCAACGGAGCCCCGGATAACTACGACCCGAAAGAAATGTAGTTCTGTGAAGTGGCTCTCTCAGTGTTTTATTCTCCCCGTGTCACAAGTCTATGCCACCGCACCTGAATCCTACAATGGAAAGCGGTATGGGATTTGTGGTTTGCGAAGGGCATAGTCGTACATAACCAACATACAAAGGTGCCGCATGCCACAGCTTACCTATCCATACCTCATTCAAAACACATGGCGAGTACGACGTATACTTGTTGTGGGATTATGATTACATAGTTGATTGGACGCTTTAATTTCCTGTATTGTACCACAACAGTAAGCCAAAATATGTGCCTAACCTAAGGTAGTTACAATCTGACTTACACCAGGATCGGACAGCTGCAAACCAACTGTGAGTGCGAGTGCCTCCCCCCACTACAATGTAACCAACACATCCCAAGGGTCACAAGCACAGAGCCAACACTGATGTATGTAGGTTGCGCTGCGGGGCGCTTATCAGTGATAAGCCTTATCGAGAAATTTTAGGAATCATCGTCAACTTTTGTCTGGCTTCGATTTCTGCACCGTGCGATTTCATCTCAGTAGCTCAATCGAATCGCACAATGGCACCGGAACCGAAGGCGACAAAGAAGGAGGCTAAGAAGGACACACGCGCCTGGGATGCGCTCACTCCTCCCCTCGCCGAATGGATTCTCGACTACCTCTCCAGTTCGGGCTTTGAGCGCATGACGCCTGTCCAAGCGGCAGTGCTTCCTCTTTTCAGCGCAAGCAAAGACGTCGTGGTTGAGGCCGTCACGGGCAGCGGCAAGACACTCAGCTATCTGATTCCCATCATCAACCGACTACTCCGACTCGAGGAGCCCACGAAACCGCGCCATGTAGCAGCCATCATCGTCTCGCCCACTCGAGAGCTGGCGTCGCAAATCTTCAAGGTTCTGACCGATCTCGTCAAGTTCCACCCTACCTCGGCCGAATTGCTTCCCTACCTCGACGGCGACGAAAAGCGGCCCGTGACCGCCGCGCCTTTTATATTGCCTCAGCTCTTGGTCGGCGGCACGACTACGCCGGCGCAGGACCTCAGTTTCTTCCTGAGACATTGCCCGAATGTGCTCGTCGCATCGCCTGGTCGGTTAGTCGAGCTTCTGGGATCTCCGCATGTCAATTGCAATCAGTCGAGTTTCGAGGTGCTTGTTCTAGACGAGGCTGACCGACTGCTTGATCTGGGGTTCAAGCAAGACCTGCAAAGCATTCTCAGTCGACTGCCCAAACAACGGAGAACGGGGCTCTTCAGCGCTAGCGTCAGCGATGCCGTTTCCGAGATCATTCGTGTCGGTCTGAGGAATCCTGTCAAGATCCAAGTCAAAGTCAAGAGCTTGAAGACAGGCGGGGTCATAGAAGAGCGGAGGACACCAGCGAGTCTGTCTATGAAATATTTGGTTACACCCGCTTCTCAAAAGTTACCAGCGCTGTCCCAAATTTTAGAGAAGTTGGATCCACGGCCCCAAAAGAGCATTGTCTTCCTATCGACATGTGCCGCAGTGGACTATTTCCAACACATCCTCCCTGTGTTATTACCTCAGGGTTACGCATGTGTACCTCTTCACGGCAAGCATCATTCAACAGTCCGATCGAAAAACTTCAACAAGTTTCTTAGCTCCGCCCAGCCGACGATCCTTCTGACGACAGATCTTGCAGCAAGAGGCCTCGATGTGCCACAAGTAGATTTAGTTGTACAGATCGATCCACCATCGGACCCCAAGGTTTATCTTCATCGTTGCGGAAGGGCAGGCAGAGCAGGAAGGAAAGGTCTCTCGGTAATCTTTCTTCAACCAGGGCAAGAGGAAGACTACGTCCCATTCCTCGATATCCGGAAAACACCTATTACACCCCTGACGTATCCAGAAATCACATTGAAAGAATCAGATGCAGCAGAAGCCTCGAGCAAGATAAGGGAACTGGTCAAAGAAGACCGCGCCCTTTACGAAAAAGGTCAGCGCGCCTTTGTCTCCTGGGTCCGGAGCTACAGTAATCACACGGCATCGTCCATCTTCCGGGTTGCGGATCTCGACTGGGCTGACCTGGCCAATGGCTGGGGTCTGCTACGTCTGCCTAAGATGCCCGAAGCCAAGAAGTTTGAAGGCGACAGGTCATTCGGCATTACGATGGACTGGGACAATTTCGCATTCAAAGACAAGGCTCGAGAAAAGCAAAGGCTCGCCGACATGGAGAAAGCGAATGATCCCACGGAGGGAGAGAAGGCAGAGTCAATCAAGGCGAAAAGGAAGCGGAATACGGAAGCATGGAGCGACAAGCATGGCAAGGAAGACTTACGGGTCGTAAGGAGGGAAAAGAGGCAGAAGAAGAGAGATGCTGAGAGACAGAGCACTCTGACGGATGCAGAAAAAAGCAAAGAACGAGAGCTGGAAGACATGTTGGCACAGATACGGCGGCAGAACCAAGCGAAGTTTGCCGCTGAGGTCAAAGGTGATAAGGCTGGGGACGAATTCGACGGCTTTGACTGAGTCCTCCTTGCCGTGAGGTAGGTACAGGAGACACGCTTCTTTCTGAGACAATGAAGACAATTAAAGCAGTTTGTCTCCATAAGCCCGCTAGTCATCGTTTTCCTTGTATGTGACGGGGGAAATTGTAATAGTCACAGATGAATCTTTGATTATACGTACGTCGTGATACTGACAAGATTACTCATATCACTCCCAGACTAAGATATCAAATGGTGTACAAAATCAGTTCATTATTACTATGATGCTATTGGGAATTATCAAGAGTCGAACCCAAATAGAGCTAAACAGAAATGTCAAACGAACGATATTGGGTATCCATAGGGGTATCCGAAAAACAAAACTGCCGGTCTCATCCTCCCCTCTTCTCCGAAATCATTCCATCCTACTTTCCATCCAGGGTATCCTTGTGGTCGTGATCGTTCTCATCGTCGCCGATGATCTACTAGTACAAATATGTTCCCTAGGGGACTTAGTGATTTAGATGTTCTCAACAATTCTTGCATTCATCGCCCGCTGGAACTGCGGGTCGGTGCTGCCAAAGTCGGCGGCGCCGCTTGATCCTTCGCCGAAGTTCTGGCCCTCCTGTTGCAGAGCAGCGTTGAAGGCGGGTGTTCCCTGTCCCATAGTCTGGTTGGCAGCCGGTAAGAAGATGACTTTGCTGTTGGCTGACTTGGCCATAGCTTGCATGGCCTCGAGGTACCGGATCTGCATAGCGGGTGCGGACGAAAGAATGTCGGCGGCCTGTCTCATGAGCTTGGCGCTCTCGACTTCGGCCTTGGCTGCGATGATCTTGGATTCTCCGATACGCTTGCTCTGGGCAGCCATGGACAAGGACTCTTGCAACTCCTGCGAGAATACGATGTCCTTGATCAGCATCGACTCGACTTGGACACCCCATCCGGCGGCAACGTCCTCGATAATCTCTCCGATGCTCTGGGCAATCTCCTCACGACGCTCGATGACATCCTGCAAAATGCGTGCGCCAACGACGTGGCGTAGTGTGGTCTGAGTGCGCTCAATGAGGGCTTGACGGACGTTGGCGATCCCGAAGGCGGCCTTGTGTGGTGAAATGATATGGTAGTAAATGACAGATGTCAGATGGACTGTCACGTTGTCTTTGGTCATACAGGTCTGCTTTGGCACCTCGACAATCTGGATCTTGACATCGACTTGATGTATACGTTCTGAGAGTGGGTTGATCTTGACGAGACCAGGATCAACGGCCTTGTAGAATTTGCCGAACTTGGTCACAAGACCGACGTTACCCTGATGGACCTGCTTGTAAGGGTTCGGGCAGCAGATGCAGCACGGAATAGCACCAAGGGTACCCATACAGGAGCCGAGAGCGTTAACTGTTGAATTTGTCAGTACTCTTGCATGACATAGTCAATGAATTAATTTTGACTCAGATGCACGACCTGAAATCATATCGGGACCAGAACTTACTCATTGAGCCGTACCAGCCCTTGGGGTTAGCGTCGTTGCCGACGATGGAGGCATAGCTGGGCTGCAGGTCTTCCTGCTTGGGAGGCTCGACGTTCACCATCATATTCTGCTGTGGTCGAAAGCCAACAGGGGCATCACCGTTAGTCGAGGGGCCCGGGTCCTTGCGCAGCGGCGCGGCACTGTTGTCAGTAGCAGACATGCTGATGCTGGATTCTGGTATGCTGGCCAGTGTGGTGTGGTGATGTTGATGTTGCTTGATTGGGTTGGTGTGTCGATGACAGGAGCAGTACCCAGAACTGATGGAATATGGGTGTATCCTGAGTTGGCTGATGGGGGACACACGATATATGTAATTGTTGCTCGGGTAGGATGTCTGGGTGTGGGCTGATGTGAATCTGTGACGCTTATGTGTGATGTGTATGAGCTTAGCGTAGCGGCCGGGGTCAAGCTGTGGTGGAACGGTTCTGTGCGGGGAAAGCTTGGGGCGGTGTTTACAGTCTGCAATAGATATGGCTCGCAGGGCGGGAAACTAGAAAATGCCTAGGAAAGTGCCCCCCGAAAAGACGAGACACGGGATACGAATTGAAGTCATTTATGTGCTAAAACAACTAGTCCCATGAGCCATTTTGGTTC
The DNA here is from genome assembly GCA_039778275.1 of Seiridium unicorne. NCBI lineage: Eukaryota > Fungi > Ascomycota > Sordariomycetes > Amphisphaeriales > Sporocadaceae > Seiridium > Seiridium unicorne. The sequence goes on along the minus strand of JARVKF010000035.1, from coordinate 306,521 downwards.
CTAGCGGAGGCAATGTGCTGTTGTCCTGCTTCCTGATCGAAAGGATACGCACCGTAAGCACCCGGTCCTGGCAGGCAGGGCTCAGGGCTTGGGGAAATGCTGTTGTCATGGATCCCCGAAATGGTTGCCAAGTCGCCAATAGAGCTGCCGTCTCGGTGCCGGTAATGGAGGGTCACTCTAGCACCTCAGCGGTCGGCAGGGCTGAGTCCCGAGCGTTCAGGCCGGAAGGGGCTAGTCTGCCAAAAGCTTGGCCACTGCAGATCCTTGAAACTCGCTCTGCCTCCAGCGTTTCCCCCTGCGCAACAAGCGAAACATTGGGGAGAAACATTGCAACCTCCCCCTATTTGGATTGGTCGTCTGACCGCGTTATTTGGAAATGCGCGAGTCTGAGATGCTGACGGCATATAGAGAGCCATTTTCTCTAGCGGTATAACGAGCTGCTCGGGAATAACCACATCTGGTAGCTCGATGCGCATTTGTCCCGTCTGGTTATCTTGCGCTCAGAGATGTCTAGGACCTTGGGACATACATGCGCCGCCGAATTGCAGCTGTCCAATTCAACTATTGAGCATTCCGTCCATTGAATGCTGCGCTTTTTCTTCGCGCTCCTCCATCGTGACCTGGCTGCGCCTCGATCTGACAGCAGACTTGGCAAACGATGCCCGCAGAATCGACGCCCCATTGCAGTTGAGACGTCAATCTGCAGCTAACTGTAAGGTTGGGCCGGTGGATGCGTCACCGTCAACTGGCTCCCGGTGGCGCCTGGGCCGGGCGACTCTCCGCAGTTTTGCACAGGCTTCGGTCCTGCAGAAGTACACGGAGCATCCTCAACACATCTGTGCCTACCGGGTATAACGGCCGTCTGCCCGGAACTACGTAGACCAAAGCCATGCAATCAGATCATGAGCCTACAAAGTGGCGAGGATTGAGTTTCGGCCGGTCCTATCGGTGCCATTGTAAGGATTGCGGCCATGCGATGCAAGGCGTGGAAGTTTTCTGGAATCCTTCCCTTTTAGGCGCCGCATCTGTCGATCGGCCAATGAGAAACTTCGACCTGGTCCCGGTTCCTTTTCGCCATGTCAGATACCTATTATCACATGAACATTTGCCGTTGCTCGGATACGAATTGACAGCAGCGCTGAACTGGCACCAATGCCACTGTGTCTTGCATGTTTGGTGCCTAGCGATGATGCCAGACCCAGCATACCATCACAATCGCTTCGCCTCGTTTAGTGGAAATAGTGTCATCCACAAAATGCCTCTTGGAAGCCACAGCCAAGAACAGTTCAGCCCAGGATCTTATTCCTCCGCAATGAGTATCATTCTCCACCCTTGCCCAAAGCTGCGGTCAACCTCGTGAAGCGCCTTGCAATTGTGGCCCTGCTCAACGAAATTTCCGTGATCAATTATGCCTGACAAGAATTAATATCCCTAGCATCGGCGATACGAGAGAATTTTGGTTTCCGCTCTATTCTCTGTATAAACGGCTTGACTGCTTAATGTTTTTCTTTTTTTCTTGGGTACTTGCAGTATCCTATCTTACTTGATTATCAATTCAGACCATCTATCTCATCGAGAGTATATTTCGGCAGGGAAAAGGGACAGCTAGTTGATGACCTACTGTCTATACATATACACGTGATAAAGCTAAAGCCCTCCAGGTTGATAATTGCAATAGCGGCTCACTTGGACTTATGTATATCTTTGTATGGATATAAGTTCTCATGATTACTTTTGTGCCCCTATGCCAACAAACAACACTTAAAGTCCCAGGATGCCTGGCCAGGCGCCGACAAGTATTTCTTCCGAGTCAATAGTAAAATCAAGATGGTAGATGGCTCCTTCAACGTTTCGACCCGCTTTCTCCGGCCGCCTGCTCCACAGAGCTACAATAGGATTTGTCATATTCCAGGAGCGGTGGGGCAATCTGACAAGGAGCATTATTTTTTGCAGTTTTGATATGGTCGGTTAGCTCAGTTGGTTAGAGCGTCGTACTAATATTCTCTCTGTTCTTGGAGTGAATATCATGTCATGCGAAGGTCATGGGTTCAACCCCCATACTGACCAACTTGTTTTATGATTGCCTCTCTCGCTCTCTGTTTGAATCATTTTTTGCGCTATACACCTATAATCCGGCTTGTCTACTTAAGGAAAGTCCTTCGCAAGTTTATGGACTAAATTCATGTATAATAAGGATCCCTCAAAAGCTTACCGGCGGGGCTTATTAATACTAAACTACGAGTCAGCATTTTTGTTTGTGTCATTTGATACGAAGCATTGGAACTCATGGAGTTGATCATTATTTGGTCTATCATGACTGATTGTATTTTGAATGAGTATGTCCCTATGTAAGTGATAGAGAGAGATATTCCCATTATGAAAGAACCTTTCCTCCTGCGTGTTGGTCCTAAAGACTGGTTACTGTTCTCTTCGAGGATAAATCAGCGTTGGGGGACGGCCCTTGCATGGAGGCCATTGTTCTCATGCTGGTATTTTCCTTGTCCAGCATAGCTCAAAGAAAGACGCTAATGTTAGTCCAGAGACTTCATAGTGAGAAGATAAAATCATTACAGATAATAGACCTTGAGTTGCGAAGTTGACTGATACTATATAAGATCTAATCAGATATCACCGCACTCAGTCGTAGTGTAATTCTTTGCCATGCACGCCCTTTTGCACATAAACTCGCTTGGAAAGGGCTTATATTATAGTTTTACCTTTATCGACTCATCTGTACAACTCGGTCCTATAGCTATGGCTACATTGTAGTGAAAACAACACTGCATAGAATGGTCTCATCGTTATCATGGGCAAACTCCACATTGCCGGGGTCCGGAAATGACGCGGTTCCCAACCGATGCTAGATACGAGTAGAAAAGGGCTGTAAGGTGGTTCTTTGGTATGAGCCTTCTGAGATATAAGGGGTCTTCATGGAACACGGCCAGAGAAAATTGTGAATCAGAATGGATGTGATTACTGTGTGGAGCTTTTGACATGTTGCAGCATTTATATTCTTCATGATGATGATGCAGGGTCATATGGGATTTAGACTTTAGATAAACCCTTTCGAACGAAATTGTGACATGGACACAGTGCGCTAAACAAAAATGACATATGTTTTAATTTCAGTTAACTTGATCGCTTATGAAGATACTCGGGTTGCGATCGGCGTTGTTGCAAAGTTCTCGGCGAGTGTACACTCAAATTCACCAGAAGCCCCTTCAAATCAATCTCTATTCGATCGAGAGTACTTTTAGTCTCTTCTGAAGCCAATGTGGCCCATATAAGAGATGGCTTCTGCTTAATCAGGACTGACAACGTCTGATGAAAGCTGGTGAAAGAGGTAGCTCAGAGTCAGGCCAGTGGAGATCGAGTCCTCAACGTTCGCTCACACTGTTTCAAAACACCACTGTGTCTTGGTAATATTATGCAATGAATCGTATTCTATTTAGTGCTTGATGGGTACCATCGGCAAGTTGCATTACTTCCGGTATCGCTATGTCGGTTTTCTCACAAGAACTAATCGTATACTAGATTGGGTGTTCGGCCCCACAAGCCTCTCCCGGCGTGCTAGCATTCTCATCATGGGCGCATTTGAGTAAGGCTAGTAAATAGTGTATCATGAGGATATATCAGGTCCAATAAGGTGTGTCTGGTAAAGGAGACTTTGCCGACACTCAAGGTTCACCCGAATTTATAGGTAAATAATGAGTCCATTTTCAGTAATACTACCGAGGCCCCACCACGTGTGATGCAGGGAGGGGGGTTGAGGGGTATGCTATTATGCTCCGACGAACGGATGAGACTCTTTATTTAAAGAAAATATATTCGAGCAAGCGATGAAGAGTTCTGTTTCGATAATTAGACGTGAGAAACTTACCATATCAACATGGCTGCAGCGATCAAGAATAGTCCACGACCGTATTCAGTCTCGGGCAAGACTGCAATGGTGACAGGAGCTGGCTCAGGTATAGCCAATTCAGATCATTATACGAGGAAATTCACATAGCTGACCATGGATCTCTCTAGGTATCAACCTGGCATTTGCCTCTATTTTGCTTTCGAGGAACTGCAACGTCGTCCTTGCGGACATTTCTTTGCGACCAGAAGCTGTACACCTGGTTGAAAAGTATGGCGACGACGACACGGCACCCCGAGCATTGTTCGTCAAGACGGATGTCACATCATGGGCCGATCTATCAAACTTATTTGATGTGACTACGGCCACCTTTGGAGACTTTGACATCGTTTGTCCCGGGGCCGGAATATATGAACCGCATTCGTCCAACTTTTGGCACCCCCCGGGATCATCGAAGAGTCGAGACACCGCCGAAGGAAATCGATACGCCATTATTGATATTAATGTGACGCATCCAATCCGAACCACTCAGCTTGCAATCTCACATTGGCTGCATCAACGCCCCGGCCCGAATGGCCAGAGTAAGACAGCCAAGGTCTCCAAGAGCAACCCAAAACGTATTGTCCATATTTCTTCAGTCGCCGGGCAGATGCCTAACCTCAACGCTCCCATATATGGTGCATCTAAGTTTGCCATAACTGGATTTGTCCGCTGTCTGTAAGCAACATCCGAACTGATTGCCTATCACTAATCCCGGTTTTGGGAGTGAAGATCTCCTATTCAAGCACTGCATTTATGAAGCATGAGCTTCGAGACCCGACAAGTCGCCAGACAGAGTCAAAGAAGGGACCGCTAACTCTCGGTCTTGTAGTGCATCGCTTGAGGATTCCATCGGGGTGCGTGTCAATGCTGTTGCCCCTGGGCTTGTGCGCACACCGCTCTGGACCGAACATCCCGAAAAGTTACAATTTCTAGACTCGAGCCAGGACGCGTGGATCACACAAGAAGAGGTCGCTAGTGCTATGCTCAGATGTATTAAAGATCCAGATCTAGTCTCGGGGACTATTCTAGAAGTGGGCAGAGATACCTCACGACAGGTGAAGACAGTCAACGACCCCGGTCCAGACATGGGTCCCAAATATGGCTTAGTCGCAAGTAACGTTGGTAAAGGAGTAGATGAGATTCTCGGGTGGTTGCTTGACGAGAATGTTTGGGGAGATGCTGGAGCAAGCCGTGCAGATCGATCTAAGCTATGAACAACGAGGCAGCCAATTATCATTATACTGACCTGATCATTATCTCATCTTACGACTATCAACACCTCGTCAGTAAATCCGGAGTGCTCGAGGATGTACATTTCGCAATAAAGTATCTATGCATGCGTGGCTGGTTGGTGAAACTCGCTCGTCGTTTTCGATGGCGAGTGAGATGGATCAATTGAACGCAGCAAGACCTGCCTATACGCATGCACTCAGATAAGCAAAGCGATGACTTCTAGAGGACGTCAAATCCACAGTCTGAAATTCCTACTGCCAGTGGGAATGTCATCCTGGGCCGTGCATTTCCAGTCAACGCAAGACAAGCATTAATGATACATCAAGATTTCCATGTTTAACACCAAGGATGCTAGAGATTTCAACACCTTGGAAGCGATATTATACAAATAGTCAACGATTACAGTATTGGTAATAATGACCTTCGTTGGACGTCTTTGAAGTTCGTGCTCCAGCGATCATACACATAACCTCTGCCGATGGCATAGGCTCCTACTTCCAACGCTGCAATGCAGAGCAAGGCAAGACATGTTCCCGAGCTCAGCACCTAGAACTAGAACTCAGCAACAGAAGAACACTGACAGTCTGTCGATCACCCCGCGTGGCTCGTGCGGCGTCCAAGCCCCACCGGACCGGACCCCACGTCACCTTCGAAACGTCAGCTGCGACATGGAAGCTCAAGCTGGCCGAAGCCGTGCCATCCTCCTACGCAGGAACAAAGAACAGCTCAGCAGCAACCCGACAATTGTGGCAACCTAGACGGTACCACTTTATCTTCTTACGACATATTTGCGAACACTTACGCTGCCTGCATACTGTGCTTGCGAACTACAGCTTCTCTCGCTTTCCCAATAGACAACCATTTGCATTTCGCTGCCTGAGCTCTGTAAGGCCTCCCTCCCGGGTGTGCATCGCACCTACAATCTGGTAACTCCGCGCTGATCATTCGTGTTCAAATCCAGAGACGCATATATTTATCAAATTCCTGAACAGCCTGCCGTCGATACTACTATCCCAAGTCACCGATAGCAATATACCGGGTCGCGTTCACCGAGTCGGCTCCATTCTCGAGTCAGCAGGCGAATGATCTAGCGCAATCCAGCACATTCCACTCGAATGACCGAGCATAACTATCCTATTGCTTGAACTTGAAGACGATTCAGTAACGACAAGGCACAATGGACTCGAGGAATGCATTGTTCGGGAGAAACCCTCGTGTTGGACTTCCTGGGCGGCAGGTGAGCGGTCAGGGTCCTCCACCACCGCCACGCGAATACGGCGCCACACCACCGAACCCGCCAAACTACAACCAACCGTCTTCATACGGCGCCCCATCCCCGAACATGAATCGACAACCGCAACGAATGTCCGGCGGTTACGGAGGTGGCGGCGGCGGGCAGAGCCGTCCAGTCCCTCTTGGCATCGAGAAACTCCCCAACGGCCATGAATACATCTTCCGAAACCTGTCAGCAGTTTCGCCCAACGATTTCCCGACGCGGGACCCGAACGGCGATGTCTATGTCTTGCTTAGAGGGCCTTCTCTATCCGGTGAATATGTCGTGACTGCCCGGCCACTGCCCGGTTTCCCGCCTGGGAAAATCAGTCTGGCAGAGCACCAAAGATCGTGGTGCGGGATTGCTATGCAGGATCAGTTCACCGGCGAGGTCTACGATCCCTTCTCCATGGGCAAGAGGGTATACTTGGGAACTCTGGATCTCGAGATTTCATTTGCTCGATCCAAGGTAACTGAGGTGCCTTACGACCAAGACAAGCTATCCGAGCAGATAGCGAGCCTATTCCAGAACCAAATGTTCTCCCCGGGGCAAAAGTTCCTGATGGATGTCCAGAGTATCCCCTTGGCTTTCACAGTCAAGACAGTTCAGCTTGTTGACCTGAGCATGGAGAAAGGGGGGATCTCAAATTCGCCAAACACAAGCGATCGAAGTGCGAGGGGTATTCTTACCAACGTTACCACCATCAACTTCTTCAAGGACGCCAAGTCACCGATCAAGCTGAAGGGTTCGGCACGCAGACCCGCCACCAATGCTATTCTCCGCCCAGACTTCAAGTTTGAGAATATGGGAATCGGTGGATTGGATGAGGAGTTCTCAACCATCTTCCGAAGAGCGTTCTCCTCGCGTCTCCTGCCCAGCGGTCTTGTGGATCAGATGGGTATTCCTCATGTCAAGGGTATGCTACTCTACGGTCCGCCTGGAACAGGAAAAACATTGATCGCCCGGCAAATTGGCAAGATGCTAAACGCTCGCGAACCCAAGGTCATTAATGGCCCTGAGATTCTCAACAAATTTGTTGGCCAGTCAGAAGAAAACGTCCGCAAGATGTTTGCCGATGCCGAGAAAGAATACAAGGAGAAGGGTGAAGAAAGTGGGCTGCACATCATCATCTTCGACGAGTTGGACGCCGTCTGCAAGCAGAGAGGTAGTGGTGCTGGGGGTGGCACAGGTGTCGGCGACAGTGTTGTAAACCAGCTTCTCACGAAGCTTGACGGTGTCGACCAATTGAACAACATCTTACTCATTGGTATGACGAATCGTAAGGATATGATTGATGACGCCCTGCTTCGTCCCGGCCGTCTAGAGGTCCACGTCGAGATTTCTCTTCCCGACGAGCATGGCCGCCAACAGATCTTCAAAATCCATACAGCCAAGATGCGCGAGAATGGCAGGATTGACGGTAATGTCGACCTTGCAGATCTTGCTGGACGAACCAAGAACTTCTCTGGCGCTGAAATCAACGGTCTTGTGAAAGCCGCCTCATCATACGCTTTCACGCGGCAAGTCAAGATTGGCGACTTGTCGAACCCTTCAATTAACTACGACGATATCAAGGTTAGCATGGAGGATTTTATCCGCGCTCTTGACGATGTGAAACCCGCCTTTGGTGTTTCCGAGGAGGAGTTGGGAGATGTCGCCAAGCATGGTATCATCCCCTTCAGTGCACACATCGAACGAATTCGGGCCTCCGGTCGAAACTACGCCAGCCAAGTATCGACGGACCCCAGACAGAGGTTGCTGTCTGTCCTCATATATGGACCTCGAGGCTCAGGAAAATCAGCAATGGCTGCTCACATTGCCATGAATTCCAACTTTCCCTTTGCCAAGATTGTTAGCGCTCGCAACATGCTCGAAATGAGTGAGCAGGGCAAGATCGGCTATCTTCGAAAGGTGTTCAATGATGCCTACAAGTCGCCGGTTAGTGTGATCATCATCGACGGTTTGGAGGAAATCATCGAATGGACTCCAATTGGACCACGATTCCAGAACGGAGTTCAGGTGGCCATCAACGCGTTGATGCGAACAGATCCACCAAAAGGACGACGCCTGCTGGTGCTGGCCACGACGTCGGAGCGTGAGGTCTTTTTACAGCTGAACGTACTGAAGTTCCAGCACGAATTGGCAGTTCCCGCCGTCACAGACCTGCAAGAGCTAGGCGCTGTGTTGGCCGCTGAGGGTGTCCAGGAACAAGACGTCAATGAGGCTTTGTACGAGATTAAATCGGTAACGGGAGCTGAAAAGGTTGGGTTGGGTGTACAGAGAGTACTAGATGCTTTGAGTGCCGCGGTGCACAAATCTCGGCATACCGATGATCGACCTGTCGGCCAGATCATCAGTGAAGACATTCTAGAGATGATGGCGTCAGTTTGATTGATAACAAAAAGACATGAATGTGTTTCTAGATCGAGCCCAGAATGGGATATCTAATTCCACATTGTTTGTTCTCATTAGCACAAGGTTCGGAAATTTTCCCATGACACGCAATTGATGTAGACCAAAACGAAGTGTCCTTTCTAGTTTTTTTCGTTTCGATGTTTCCACTTGCGTCGCCCTGATTTTGTGGTGCTCGAGACGTCCCACGCCTCAAGAGAAATGGGAATAGAACGGGACGCGATAATGATCGCCGGACTGGTTATCGTGGCGACCCAACGTACTTTATATTCAGCCGGGGCCCGTGGACCTCATCAAGGAAAAGTTTAATGTATATTTGCCCTATTGGAAACGAGAATGTCGACACCGATCCAGAACTATCATCAACGAGCCTAATGTCATGTACCTACCACCAAGGATTCAGGTCTCACGCCCACCACAAGCACAGGCCACCATGAACCTAGCAGACCTGGAACCCGCAAATACAGCTCTGGCCAAGTAGTTAGGTAATGGTACAGGCTTGCTATCACTAATTTACCATCTGCATTACTTGATCCGTCCTGTTCGCTGACCCCCTAGCTATCTTCGCGAGATGAATCGATTGCCAGCCGAGATTCTGCATATGATATGCACCCAGTTGGAACCCTCCGACGCGCGCGCGGTTCGCCTCTGCGGCAGACAATGTGCGGACGTGGGAGCGTGGTATGGGTTTCCCAATATCCATTTCTATCTCTGCAAGAGAGACCTTCAAATGCTGCGAGAGATGTCCGAGCATCGTATCATTGCAGAGAGACTCAGATCACTCGTTTACATCGTGTATGCCCTTGATACACCAGCAAAGACTTTAGAGGCGTACTTGGAATGTACCAGACTCCCAGCGTACCGCTCACACGTAGGCTGGGCACAAGACAATTATCTGTCTGAAGAATTGTCATTGAGCATTCGCGACGACCTTCGCAAGTTCGACAAAAATGTGCCTTTTGAGCCTTTGCCTGTCGAGGGGGTGCAAGAGAACTACAACCGCTATAGGATCGCTGTCGAGGAGCAGCAGGAAATCCTTACGCGCCGCGAAGATTATGCCGTTTTGCGAGAAGCCTTACCTAGATTCCTGGGGCTGGAAGAGATCTGTGTGGACGCTGTAGGCCTTTACTCGGAATTAGACAGCCCCCGATCCCCATTCGTCCGTTTTTTCGAATACGGTGGGCAGGCGTTAATCCCTGAGGGCGCACGGCCAATCGATTCTCTGCTGCATGGCCTTGAGGGGACTGGTCTTGGACTTGCCGCCTTGGAGGCGGCAGGTATTCATCTAAGCCTCATTGACAAGCCCTTCTTCGACCAGGTCATCCTGAGCTGCCCGGCACTCAACTCGCTCAAACTAAGTTTCCAGACGGCCGATTTCGATGTCACGCTAGATGATGACGACACAAAGAACATCGTCGAGGCCCGCAAGCGGACAGATACCGGTGTTATAGCCTCTTTCTTACAGAAGCTGCCGAGTGTCGAACGCATATCAATTGGTTTTACAGCCGAATCCATGGACCCGGCTTGCTATGCTGCAGCGCTGAAGAACATTCTCGTGGCCGGCTTCAAGTGGCCACACCTCTGCCACATACACCTTCAAGGTGTCGAGACGGATAGAGAAGAGTTGCACGATTTTTTCCATCTCCACCAGGGGACTTTGAAGACGGTGGAGCTCTACAATTGCCGACTCGTCAATACGTCCTGGACAGAACTGCTCCAGCAGTTGAAGACAATGCTGAAACTCGATTCTTTTGTGTTTGCGGGCACGATGTTCGGCTGTATAGAGGAGGACCACTATTATGAGGACTGGGATGTGTCGGACTTTGAGAAGTGGTGGCTTGAGGACCCCGAGCAATACTGGACGAAAAGGCCGTGCTTGGCTGATAAAGTCGCTGATTGGTTTCTGAATGATGGTCCATACCCCTTGACCAGATCAATCATGCTGTATGACGAAGAGGGTTGAGGTTATGATGAGTCGAGTATAGCAGCTATGGTATATGCCCTCAGCTAAAATCTGAAAACATGGCTTTGTGAGCCCAGATTGAAGTGTCTACAGATCTGACTACCTGAAAAGGCATTTGGTTGAGACCTCAGTCCATGTCTGTCAACTTGGCGTCACGTCCATGGATTTTACGCAGATTGTCAGCCGTCTAAGATAAAAGATAATACGGATATGGGCCGGAGACCTGTCAGGACATTCCGCCAATGACTGACAGTTTTTACCTCATTCTAATGATTTTGAATGAAGCGTTGGGCTGTGTTAATCCCCGCGGGTTAGCAAGGAACGAAAGCAGGGTAGCGGCGTCTTGAAACCAACTACGAAAGAAACCAGTGTGATTCCTCCCATGGTCTATCGAGACCCGCGAATCTGCATGGAGGAAACATATACCAAAGGGGCGGGTACGATTATCAATGAACTTTGCCAAGCCTGACGATTGCCCGAGATGAGACGTCCTATATTACGAATCCTGTCGTGAAGCTCATCCATGCGTCACATTTGACCGCAAGTCTCCAAAGACTTTCATTGATTCTTACGATTTCGGCACAATTCTCCAGCAATGAATGACACTGCTGCTTAGAGAATCAGTTATTTTGGTACAACTGTTCTATGGTTCTCTAGGGGAAATTTCATTCATTCCAACGATGGTACATGTATTTCCCTTTGAGTTGATATGCTCAAATATGCAGGCCAATCCAAAGACCATACAATAACGGAAGCATAAGCTCTTGTTCAATCTTACCGGTGTTTCGAAACGTAAATAGAAGACGAGAAAAAACGAAAACACACACAATCGGGGCATGCCAAGGTGCCCAATACTCATACCTCAATGGCCCTCGAGAAGCTGAGGGTGTCTTCTCAGGCGGAATGCAAGGATTGCCGGAAGCTGAGGAAAGTTGGTATGAACCTCAATCCTCTCCTTCGAACCATCCTCTTCGGAGAAAGCGAGCTCCTCGAAACCGTCCATGACCAAGCCAGGCCGGAAGAAAATTCCGAAGAGCTCGTGCATGGAGCGGTGGAAATACACCTTTCGGGCATCAATCTCAGAACTGCCCGTCGGACAAGGGACCAAAAAACCCCGTGTGGAACTTACCTGTTGCGCAGGCTGCCCATAAGAAGCAACGCCTCGGTAGGGAGGAATGTGCATATATTCGCGGATCACTTTTCCTCGGGTCACTTTGAGCCCGGCCGTGCTGGACGAGTCGTTATCGTCGACCTCGATGAGACGGGTCGCTCTGGAAGTGAAGAACACGGGATGGAGGACGGAAGCCACGAAGCTACGTCGCTATCAGTAGATGATCACGGGAAACACGGCTGATCACACCGTGTTGCATAGGGGCATTGTAGACCAGACTAGGAAAAGAATGATTCGGAAAACATGTCCGGTGTCACTCACACTCCATCCGGCTTCAGCAGCTTCGGGAGTGCCTGAGCAAGCGGCTCGATGTCGGCGATATCCATAATGGCCATATTACTGGTGATGACATCAAATCCGCCAGCCTGTTGACTGTCAATCAAAATCCTAGAGCCCAGGCGGGTGAATTCTTCTCTCTAATCCAGAGTGAACGTACCGCCCTCGCGTCTCCAGCCAGCTCCTCAAAAGCCACCGCGCTGGTGACGTCGAGCTGTTTGTACTCGATCGTCTCCTTCTCCTTCGCCGTTGATGCCCGCAGCTTGGCCTGCTCCAGCATGGCCGCGACGCCGTCCGTCGCGAGGACGGAAGCGCAGCCGTTGTTCGCAAGCCATCGAGCCACTAGACCATTGCCGGTGGCGAGGTCAAGCGCTCTGGTGCCCTGACGGCTGCGGATGCGGTCGCCCAGCAGACGCTGAAGGGAAGGTTCCTGAAGAGTCTTCCAATACTTATTCCCATCTAGGCCAACATGCTCATCCCAGTACACGGCATTCGACTCCCAGGACGACTGGGTTTCGGCGTGGAAATCCATTTCTGTGAGCGAGGTTGAGGCGGCTGGCTTTTCAAAAACTCAATCTTTCTGGAAACAAGATATTATGAATCAGGAAGTCAAGGGAGGGAAACTGTTGATCAAGCCAGTTCAAATAGCTAGCTTATGCCAAATCTGTTTCTCGCATGCTCAGGTCGACGGGGGTACTATAGCCGAATATGGTGCAACGTCGGTAAGATGACTCATGCCGGCGAGATAAATTTGTTATAGCGTTTCACGGCCATTCGAATTCGACCAATCAGGTGTGACTACTCGATCGGTCGGATACCAACTCTGCAGACTCATTCATAGCATACTTTGTATGTTCCAATGCCTTTCGTCTCAATTGGCATTATTTCCTACTTGAGAAGTATGCCAGTGGAGTCGTACCAACCTCTTCGGAAAAGTCTGACTGGGATTATACAGTCATAGTTGCTGAAGAGTACGTGAAGTATTGCCAATTAACGACTGTCCGCAAACCACTTACTTGAATGGAAGATAGTGGTAGATAACAGGCGCGAGACGATGTGAGAGATGCTTGAGAGCGGGGAATTGTAAAAACAGCCAGGTCGGGCGCACTAGCTGGACTTCAATAACACAGTATCTATGGATTATCTCCCTTCCAATTCCACCACGAGTATATGCCACAACTTGACTGCTGATTTGCTCACCATTTCGTTGTCTTTGAACGTATCCCGCATGCGAGGAAAAGGGAGTATGACGGTAGAAAGCCGCCCAGCCCAAGTCGGCGCCAGCAAATCCTGTCACACTAAGAGTTTGTATTATAGATAGATGAAAGGGGTTTTATTTTATTTGTTAAATTTTAAGACCGAGGAGAGATTTTTAACCTAGTTACTTCGGCAGGATTGTTTTATATCTCCCGTGTCCGACCCAGCATGCCGGAAGCGAATAGGAGCAATGCAAGGATATCGATTGGCGGCAAATATCGATTTGTGAGTAGCCACGCCACAACACGGCCAGGGGCCACAACCGACAGGACCAGTTGAGCATACTGGATGAAAATCAAAATTAATGTAGAGAACCCTTCAAAGCTTGCCCATTGGTAGACCCCATTCTGGAATTCTTTTATGTGAAAGCACCACGGCCGACAATAGCGATCACTTCGACTGGGATATGCCAGGGCAGGGGGAGGCGTATGACAACCAATTGCAGTGCAACGTGGACACCATCCCCATATTTCCCTCACAGCTCCTTCCACCGAGGGAACAAGAACTGCCTCACCACATGTTCCCGCAATCACGGGCGATACCATCCAACTATCCTGGACAGCCTTACCCGGTGCAGTCGTTGAATCAACAGCCGAGAGACCCTTTCAAGGACATTCCACCACAGAGTCTGTCGTCACGGGTTTTCCCACCCCCACCTCATCCAGCGCAGTTGATACCAATCCACGTGTTTCCGTCTCAGCTGCTTCTAATCCAAGAGCCTCAGTCTCAAATGCCCCCTCCTGCGTTGCCGCATTCTTTACATATGGCGCCTCCGGCAGCTCATCCGGTCCCGGCTCAACAAGTACTAATGCCGGAATACGATGAGACCACGCACGTGCTGGAGCAGCACGGAATGCCAGTGGCACGGCCACAATCGACTGCTTCGGATCCTGAGGCCGGTCAGTACGGGGTGACGGGGACGTCCATCGTTGCGCCGGGTTCTGTGGCCGATACAAATGGGAGGACCTATCAAGGATATAGGGAGGGAAAGTATTTCTTGCCCAACGATCCTGTACGAAATATGGAGAACACATCAAGATTCCCTACTGCCATGGTGCATCTCGAGCTGACGAGAAGCAACAGACAGAGCAAGACCGCTTGGACTTCCAGCACGCGGGGACACACATCATCATGAATGACCTGCTAGCATGGGCTCCGATCCAGTCTCCCAAGTGGGTTCTGGACATTGCAACAGGAACGGGCATCTGGGCCAGCGACTTCGCCGAGGAGTATCCCGAGTCTAATGTGGTCGGGTCGGATCTGACGCCGATCCAACCACCGACACGGGTTTCCAACCTCAGCTTCGTCACCGAAGACGCCGAAGAGCCGTGGGTGTACGATCACAAGTTCGACTACATCCACGCCCGTTACGTGTACACGTGCTTCGATAATCCGCGGGCTGTCATCAGGTCTGCCTTCGAGTGTCTAAACCCGGGCGGCTGGCTCGAGTTCCAGGACGCGTCGCCTCTGCTGCAGTCGGGCAAAGGCCCCGCTGCTGTGGCCGACAGCCCCCTGAAGAAAATGATTGATCTCGCTGTCCATGGTGCTGCGCTGCAAGGAAGGGACATACTTGTGGCTCAGCATTACAAACGGTGGTTGGAAGACGCTGGCTGTGAGTCCACGAGCATGGCGCACACCCTTCCATGGCTAACATGCCGTCAGTTGTCGACGTTCGCGAGCAAAAAGTAGGTCTGCCCATCAACGAATGGCATCCCGACAAGAAACTCAAGCAAGCCGGCCTCTACCACAGCAGAATGATGCTGGACAATCTTCGGGGCGTTGTGTGGAAGATGGTGCAAGGAAACGGGCTATCTGACCCGGAAATTGACGAGATGGTCGCTCAGGTCAAACCAGAATATCGTAACCTCGATATACAAGGTTATTTCAACTTGT
The DNA here is from genome assembly GCA_039778275.1 of Seiridium unicorne. Lineage (NCBI taxonomy): Eukaryota > Fungi > Ascomycota > Sordariomycetes > Amphisphaeriales > Sporocadaceae > Seiridium > Seiridium unicorne. The sequence goes on along the minus strand of JARVKF010000035.1, from coordinate 291,142 downwards.
AAGGGGCACTCTCTAAGTATACCAATGCGCCCATGGTATTCACTGAATCATTATGTTTAGTTATGTCGTGTATGGGCGAAAACCGTATAGCGAGGAATTGGATCACTTGCCGACGAGCGACACGATAAAACAAGAACACCGATAAATCAGGAGGATGGTGATCTGGTTTGGTCTGGTCTTTTCTACTGCTTGCTACCTAGTTGCTTTGAAACGGGTGTACATGGAACTGGCTACAGAAAGACACGGCTGTGCTGGTGACGACGGATTTTGGGGAATGGGAAACTTCAACGCATTTCTCGTAACCTTCTCACAACTTTCGGCCATGTATTTTCTGTGTTCATAATGACCATCTAAACTCTATGCTGCTTCAGTGGCGGCTCATTCCACGTTCTCAAACGCAAAATTGGGCGACCCAGGTACCGCACTTTCAGCTTGAGGCGGTAATCCTTCCTTCTCACCCTCGCCATCGCCAGCGACGATTTTGCCCTTCTTTCCGCCTTCCTCGACTTGTACAATCTCAATGACCTTGAGGCCGGCCGTCTTCTTGAGACCGGGGATCATGTCCTTCAAAATGGCAAGCTCATCAAACGCCAGCTTGCGCTCTAGAACTTTCTCTGCCGGCTCACCAACCTGGAGGCGTCGCTTGAGGGCTTGCACGAACGGCATCGCCTTCTTCATTTCACCCATCTTTCCGATCCTGCCGCTAAGGCCTTTCTCATCCTTGAAGGTCTTGCTAGACGGGTCCCACTCTTCCTTCAAGAGGTCGATGTACTTCTCTTGCCAGGCGGGGAAGCGATCTGTGACGAAGATGGAGAGCTTCTTTGGCTTTTTGGGGTCAAAGGCCATCTCCTTACCCTTGGCCTTCTTCTTTTGCTGAGCCTGTTCAGCTGAGTTGATGTTCGATGCTGTACCACGGACATATTCACGGGCGGCGCTGAGACCAGGATCTGTGGCAGGTACTTTGGGGAAAAGCGCATTCTGCACTGTCTCGGGCTTCTTCAGCACTTCCAGCCAGATATACTCAGACCAATGGGGGGCAACAGTTGTGAGGAGTAGCACCTGGAGCTCAATATAACGTAGGGCAAGGTCCTTGTGCAATTGAATTCCCGCTGCGTTGCAGGCCTCCCGGTAAAAGTCACGAGCATTCGTGAAATCGTACCTGTCACGTGTAAGCACGGTTTACCGTAACGGTAGAGAGGACGGTTTAACTCACAGGCCAGCCTTGAGAGCCAACTTATAGTCGGTGTTTTCGAAGTGTGTCCGAGCCTCGATAACAAGCGAATTGAGCTCATTGTTGACTGGGATGGGACAGTCAGCAAAGCGAAAGAGGGAGATGACATTACTAGGCTTACATAAGGCATCCTGAAACGAGTTGAGCTCGCCAGTCCGGAGCTGATCTTGGTTCTTGACCACATCCTCGCACCATTCCTTCAAGTTGAACAAACGAAGAATGTTGGTGTCGGCTACATCTTCAGCGAGGTTGGCATCCGAGACACCGTCACCAGCATCGGCAAGAGCAATACGTGTTGCATCCGCTCCGTACTTCCTGAGCATCTCATCGAGAGTGAGGAAGTTTCCTGTACTCTTTGACATCTTTTCACTACATCTCCTGAGTCAGTGATTGCGTTTTTCAGATATGCTTAGGCACTTGATCAAGGGATCGGGGCGAATTTGCAGCTCATCGTCCGGAGGCCAGACGCCGAACTTCAAAACCCCTGAAAGCAGGCTGAAAGGATAGAAGCTCATCTACAAACTTACCCATTCAACATCAAGTGGCCATTCGCTCTCACGCCTGTTGCACAGTTAGCCCCTAGACTTGAAAAATGCTAGCACAGCAGATTCATCGCTGGGAAAGGTTACTTACCCTTGGGCCAGTACTCTGGAGGAAATATGGCAAGATGAATCTGCGTAGTGATAAAATATTAGCTTTTCAATTTTCCCACAGTTACTAAAAGTCCCCGCCTGTGGTTTTGGTTCAGGCATTTATCTATGCAAAGCACAGGCCATGAAGCCGCGTTGGTCGAATACCAAAGGTCAGAATAGGACTTACTGCGACGGTCAGATGTGTTAGCTTTCGTAAAATCTCAGGAAGTGGCAGGTAACGAAAGGGCAATGTTCGGACGTACCATAGAGGAAGAATGTCAGATGGTTGGGAATCAGATCTTTGCCAGAAACCCGGACATCAAGAGGATAGAAGTATTCAAATTCTCTTCGCATGGCCTCGAGAGTCTCCTTTGGTATCTTTGAGCCCGACAGGACATCATTGTCAATATCCCTCCTGCAGAAGACATAATCCCAGACTTCGTCAGTCCTAGAACAACTTTATTAGCTTCTGGCACAGCATTTGTTATTCTTCTTCTGTTCTTACATTTGCTCGGGGCCAACGTTGCCGGTTCCCTTGACTCGGCCAAAAGGATCCTTATGGAGGATGTGAGCGATTGTGTAGTAACTCATGTATATTGTTGAATCGCTCAAGCTTTCCACCAAGAATTGCTTATCCCAGGGCAGCTTGGACCCTAGCCCGAAAGAACGAGCACATGCCCATTTGTTGAGCCTGGCTGTCATCAGCATTGTTCGAAGCAGAAAAATGCAATCCCAATGAGGAAAGAAAGGCACTTACCAGTTGAGGACACCTTCGAACTGGTTCTTGGTCTCACTTGCGTCTGAAGACACCATGTTAGCTTGTCGTTCATACGGGAATAAGCAGAATGATCTCTGTCTCGAATACCGTCGACATGTAGCCGTGTTGTCATTCAGCCGAGAAGAGGCACCAGAGCTGTTGGGCCAGAATGTGAAAGAGAAATGAGAGTAATGGATAACACACATGGTCTGTGTGTTACCATCAGGAGCTTGGCCCGAGAGACCGGAGCTGAAGGACTCTCTCCTCCTTCCTCACACATCACTCAATATACTGATATTGACCACATCTTCGTGTTCATCGGAAAACTTCACGGGCGTTGGCTACGGGCAGGGAGGATGTTCCCCAGCACACCAACGAGTAAATTGTTTCACATGTGGGTTGTACTTACAAGTGTTTAGCCCTTTACCATCGGCATTATCGACCCATTTGAGTGCTGTTTGCTTCCACGATTCTTCTCCGTAGTCGAGATACCACTGGTCCATTAGGGCGACTTCAAATGTCAGTTCGGTCATTGAAATTATACCAATCCGATCGGGGATAACTTACCAATACAGTCATCACCAGATCGACTGACAACCTTCCTCTCAGGCTCGGAGTAAGCCAGTGCAAGACCATCATCGATGAGCTGCTGCCGGACTTTCGGCTTGGCGACCTCGACTCGTTCTCCCGAGAACTGGCCAACCTTCAGAATGCCTTGGTAATAGCCCTCCTTGTATGCGAGCTCCTTAGCAGTCTCTAGCTGCTTTGTGTCTTTGGGCGAAGAGATTCTGTTAGATGTTGTAAGCATGGGTGGTTATATCAATGCATCGACTGCCTCAGGAGTTCATTTACTTCAACTGTTTCACCAAAGTAGGAGCACATAGATCCCCGTATGACGGTGTTTCAATAATGGGAATGATCTCTAGTTCGGCCCCTGTATCGAATCGAGGTTAGTCAATACTATTACTTTAAGGCTCCACGAGCTCCACAATCAGATACCAACAGTAATTTACCCTTAAGACACAAGTTGTGCCCTGGTACAAAACAAGGAAAAAAGAGAAATTAGTAGACACGAGAAAAAAGACTTACAATCCTTCTGAATGCCGTAGTAGGCTGCCTTCTTTGCGAGATCAGTGACAGTGGCATAGTCGTCGGGGCTATCCGAAGGCACTGATGTTACAACACCGGTTCCTTTAGTCGGCAGAACCGACTCCATTGGGAGTACGCGGACACCCTCCTTGTGGAGGGATAGAGGCGCGTTCACCAGAGAACCAACGAGGTCGGAGCCTTGAACTTCAGCAACCTTCTCGATTTTGCCTTCCGTGGCGAATATGCCTTGATAAGACATATTTCTAGCGGCACGGTCCGTGACTAGGAAATACTCGTTCTCGGAAACCTTGAAGATGCCGTAGCCAATTTTTGGACCGACAAAACAGCAAGTTTGGCCGTACATGGTTTCCGGGCGGAGGGTCGCCGGTACCATGAAGACGTTGCCGCCGGCAGGAATCTTGCCTTGCAAGGTCTCCTTGGCTTTCGGTGCCCATTCGAGGACCTTGAGCTTGATAGCTGTGTACTCTTGTGGTCCGACCGCTTCACCTTCGGATCTGTCGTGGTCCATACAGGGCTGCCCATCTTTGATTGCTATATCAAAGAGTCAATCAAACGGGAAGCTGATTCCGCATTGAGGACACTTACAGTAGATTGTGTATCGTTTGCCGAACTTGATCTTGTCCAATTCCTTGAGACGGTTCATTTGCCATCGACTTGTAGGATATTAGTGATCCACTACCCAAACATAGCAGACTGAACCTACATAAACGCGTCATAATAAGGATTGGCATCAGTGGTAACGAAAGACCGCCGCCAATCAATGCGTGACCCGAAATTTGTCTGCCTCTACCGTCAGTTGTTGTTCGAACAGGATAAACTCTCTTCCGGCAGATGGCTCGCCTTACAAGATCTCGTCGGCACCTTTAGAAGTACCCATTAGCATATACCAGGCCAAGCTTTGTATTAAATATACCACTTACAACGGGGGGAAGAACTCAAGCCAATATTGGGGATCAGCAAACTCTAAGTTAACACTTTGAGTTAGCTATTTTCTCTTCAAGTATACTTGGGACATTATGAAAAGCAAAAGCATCCGTCCCGTTGAGGAATTTCCACTCGCAAGCAGGTTGGTAGGGAAAGGGATGAACCGACTGTGAATCTCCTGGATGGGAATTCCGATTGCTTGCATAATTTGAAACTGATACAGGCCATTAGCAAACAAACATAATGTCCAATTATTGGTAGGCAACCTACCTGGTACTTCATTTTCACTGTCTTGGCAGCAGCCTTTCCTTTCGTCGCCTTGAACTTTGTCGGGTCATCCTTTGCTGCCGCAGGGGCTGCTACCGGCTTTTCCTCGATCACGGGTCCATCATCCTTGTATCTCTCGAACTCTTGACCAAACAACGATATTTCGTTTACTAGCTTGTCGGCACAAGCTTTGATCGGCATTCCAGTGCAGTGAAATCCTGGAGATGTGTGAGGCTATGGGCACAATTGCCATCATGGTTTAAACACATACCCATGGGGAACAGCACGCGCTTGCCCTGCATTCGTGCAAAACCGGCGCTGAACTCGATCTTGGAGAGTGTAAAGGTATGACCCACGTGAAGAGTGCCATTCATATACCTGCGTTCATGTCAGCGGGACATGCTCCATGGCGACCGATCGTAAGAGGTCCTTACGGGTAGGCCATGGTCCCGAAGAACTTGGGATGTTGTTCGCGAAGCTCGGCGGCGGATATCGAGTGCAAGGGGATATCCTTCGTCGAAGGGGCGTCGGGTTGGAACGTGCCATCTTCCTCCCATTTCTGCTGGTATTTCTTCTCGATTGCGATGAGGGCGTCTCGTTTCTCGGTCTGGTGGATTAAGTAAGTTGTTCTGGGATATGGAAAAAGGTTAGATCATCACTTACGCCTTTCATCTCCCGGGTTTTAGAGACCGTGAGGCTTTCCAGGGCCTCACGGACCGACGTGGCAGCCATGGTTGAAGAAATGAGCACCAACCCGGTCTCTTCTTGCGAGGGCGTAGAGGGAATTGCAGCTCTATATTCCAGTCCGTACGTGGAGTCTGAGCAAAAGAATATTGGTGATAGTCAAAGACCCGAACCTCAAGACGTGTTCCTGTCTCGAAGGTCTGAATCAATGCTCTGACTCGACGGATTTTCGTAGCTCTGACTCAATTAAATCTTGTAGCATTGGAACTTTCCGCGGGGTAGAATTCAAACATCGACAGGGTCCGTAGATGGAGGGGCTAATTATGCAAGGCGTCCAGTGGGGTCTTGTGCACCTTTTAGTGCTAGTTAATGCTCAAATTCTACTTGTGAACTCCAGCCGAGGCTGTGCTTCTTTCCAAGTGTGCATCCAAGCCACAAGTGATACAAAAGTACACGGCCCGAGACGGGTCGGAGCTCCAAAATCTGTGGCACGGCAGATCCGCCTGTCGTCGTTCACTATCGGGACCATTGAGATTCGACAGCATTGCGCCAAAGACAGCCTCGATTAAGGGAATCAATCATGTTTGCAACACTCGCCCGACAAACGGCAGCAGACTCGCTACCTCCTAGATTGAGGAACGCGACAAGGGCTCCCTCTGCCCTTGTCTATAACAACAGCCGCTACAAACCGAGGAAGATATGGCCACCCGACTTCTCCAAGTTGTCACAGAAGGAGCAATTTCGATTTGAAAAGAAATACAAGCGCAGGGTGAGGCTGGCTACGGCTCGGCCACGTTGGGATAAATACGTGAAGATGGCGCAACTATTCAGCGTGACCGGTGAGTCCATCGATTACCTGGATCAAAGAAACTTACGCGCAATGCTCAACTGTCCTTTAGGAGTTCTGGTGTACAGTGTACTGTTTATGGATTGGAATACTGACCATCAGCCATTTCAAGGGGTAAGATCCGTTGCCTCGTCTCACCAGTTGCACCTGCTAATCAAACAACCTCGAAGGTACGAGACAGGTTCTGGAGTGCTTTGAACTCCTTTTCTCCTTCGAAACGATACGAACGAAAGAATGCCGATTGAGCGATCAAACCGCTCCTAGATACACCACTACGAAAAGCATTGCATTACGTGGCGTTTGGCACTGGGAAGGAATACCCGTCTGATTTTCATGTATAATCAATATCAATTCTAGAATGGCTTCGCCTTATTGCAAAGCCTTCGAGGCGAATATCCATTATTAATGCTTAATGGGCCATACCACAACTCCAAAAAACACCGTCTATGCATAATGTCGTACGTCCTGTAGTTATCGTCCAGGCCAGACAAACGTCCCACCTAGACCAGCTCCCAGTCCGGAACTCCTCGTCTCGTTGACTGGTCTCTTCGCAACTGTGCCTTGTGATTTGACTCCTGCGACAATGCGGTCCAAGTTGGTCTCGATTACGACACCGCCGACGATCATCTCGCTGAGGGTTGCGTGGAGAGTCTCAAAGTTGAAGATCAAGTCCAGCTCGCAAACATTCTCGAAGAGCTTGTCTAGGGACTCGACATAGACCTGGATCAGGTCCAGCAGCGCTAGCGGCGACTCGGTCGAGGTTGAGATGACGATGAAGTAGAGCGTAGCATAGTTGCGATAGGTGACAAGAGACGGGACATCGTTGTGCGGCTCCGAGGCAGAGTGTGAAGTGCCGGATGCGGCCAGAATAGGCGGGAGCGGTAGAAAGTTGCATGCACCGTCCGGCCGGTTCGAGACGAGGGTGAATATCTCGCTGATCAGGCGTTGCTGGATGCTGGTTTCCTTCGAGGCTGTGAGCGGTGCGACATTTCAATTTGACAAGGCAGGACCGCCACAAACCAGCTGAGTGTAAAACTTGGTCAGACGGGGCTGACCCTGGCCGTTGAAGACCAAGACGGCGTTGATCATTGTGAAGGCATTTGACCTTGGGCTGGCTGGCTGGCGTTGAATGACTGATGGACTGGCCGAGCGGCACGACTCCGTCAGATGCGCGTGTAACGTCCCCATCCCACTTGGTAAAAATACACTGCGTTCGGCGCAAACGTCCAGGTCACAAGCGGGCAGCGCAGGTCACACCAGTGGGGCTATGCGTATGCTCGCTTACGTGCACGGACTCGGCGACCCTGAACGGACTCGGCCTCAGGCCTTTAAAGTTGGATCCCCCGCCCTCGAGGTCCATTCCTCTTCCTCCTTCCTCCTCACCCACCCCGAGATATCGTCTATCTTGGGACTGAATACCCGCCGTCTCCCAGACAGACGGCGCTCATACAATCCCCCTAGCATCTAGTCAAGGTTCTCACCCGGCCTCGAGTGGAGGCCGAAACAACATATCGGAATGGCCTTCTCCATCGCACCCCGCTGCTACGTCCCGAGCCAACTATGCTCCCTCTTCATGTGGCCGCCACGTCTGTTCAACATCGACACCCCAACATAACCTCGCGCCGTGGGAGATCTCCGTCTTTGAGCCCTCGGAGTTCTTCCAGTATGGTGTCGGGGTTGGGGAGCTGGACTCGAACCTGAGTTCCAACTCCCTATCAGACAATTGGCTCACGGGTGCTGTCGAAAATGGTAGCTTTGGCATTGACTTGACTGGACTGGATTGGTCCGAAGGCGCCCGTCCGGCGCCGGATACGACTTTTGATTTTTCAGATGTTTTGCAGAATGATGTTTATGGTAAGTTGCTTCGCTCGCCTACAATGGGCTGATAGTTCAGTTTGCTAACACCCTGGTCCAGACCACTTACTCGCTTCTACTGTTCCCACCATTGGCGAAGTGCCCATGACCATGCCATCTTCAACCACAGTCACTCCCTTGCAAACATCTCCATCTTCTACCCTCTCTCATGACTTCTCACCAGAGACTACCCCTCCGTTTTCCACTGTTGTCCCCGCAGAGTCGGCGGTGCAGAGCAATCCTCGGAAGCGTTCACCACCTGTGGATCCTGAGACGGCCCTCAAGCGCCAGCGAAACAATGTAGCTGCGCGCAAGTACCGCCAAAAGAAAATTGACCGCATCAGTGAACTGGAAGGGGAGCTGAAGGAAGTCAAGGATGAACGGGATGACTTACGAGTACGTCTTGCACGTCAGGAAGCCGAAGTTGCTGCACTGAAGAGTCTGTTCAAGATGAAGGCTGGCATGGATATTTGATGTTAATATGGCTGCGCAATTCGTGGTTATGGAAATTTGGGTTGGTTTTATTTGTACAATCAGTCGATGTCGGCTCTTAGTTCGTCGCTCATTGAGCTGTAGATCAAGAATGTTCGTTTCGGCAAAGGGAACGTGCTGTTTCGATCATGTTCTGTGATAGGCTTGCTGTCCCAAATATTCGACAGCTTGAAAGACTTGCTTACCTATCGACATCAGTTCGCGCATCTTTTTCAGCATGAATCATCTGGCGGTTGTCAAGCCCAACAAAAATCAATTGTTCATTACTGATTCCATTTACTATTTATACTATTTATTCATGTTGTCTTTGACCCTGGTTGCTACTGCGCATGAGCTCAAACCTCATCATTTTATATACAGAGTGACATCTAAATCTATCATATCAGATCATACCCCATCACTTTCATCGTGAAATGAACCACTCTGACGGATCTCTGTTATTGACGGAACTCTGTGACCAGGTAACAGGACTGGCCCGGTGGTATGTCAGAAGCGGGGCCTACTGACGCCAAGACATCCATCTGCATGATCAATTATGATTCATCCCCGCTAACCTGCTTTTGTAAGCTCAAACGGGACGGGCGGCCAATCGGGTTTTACTCAGACAAAATCTCTGCGGGGACACGAAACCATGTAAGAATGGCTTGCAGGACGCCGTCGTATCGATCGCATTAAACCAAGAATGCAGGCTGACTGGCGGGTCAGCAAATTCGCTGGCGGACTGGCCAAAACAGTCTTCGGGGCCTGCAATGCCCCGTAAAATCTACTACAATGTAGAATCCCGGATGTTTCAAACTATTTTGTATTGAACAAGGCACAGTCCTTTATACCACCCCCCAGGCTCTATACTATCCATAATGATTACATGAAACCTGAGGCCCTGCATTGCTAGATTGGCTATAGCTTCGGAGTCTAAATGTATGTTGCGATAAGAAGCACTACTGGACAGTGAGTATATCTGTGAAATGATTGTCTTGGATCTCGGGGAATGGGAGTCGTGATCCCCAAGGCGCCGCTCTTGTCGCAATTCGTTCTCTACCAGACCGTGATGGTATGTACAAACGCCCTTGGACTGTGACTTGGACTTTATGATATGGGATCATTGCGATCGCTTCGAGTGTCCCTTTAGCTATACACACATGTGACGTTACCTAGGACTGCTGCTCGCGCGATCATCGTCTTGCAATGAAAACGTGGCCAAGAATGGGTGGCTCTGGACGCTTCTATACAACTGGAACGAGGCTCGTGTACCAGTAAGCACGGATGCTTTTGCTTACGCATCTAAACTGCTGAAGGCGGCTTCGACAAACACACACTGACCAGTAGCTCGATGGCATGTTTAAGACAACGCTTACATTTCCTTCTTTGTAACCCGATAATGAAGCCGGCCATCTTCGCAGCATGTGTCAAGATCTTCAGATCGAGGAACGATTGCTTCTCAATAGCTGGAAGATGTTCATGATTATGAGTTTGGCCATGACATTGAATTGTAGAACATCATGCACCATGATCATTCATGGACGCTGTATTCCTCGTCAGCCTCGTAAAGTCGGGTGGTGCCGCCGTCCCTTCTGCATCTGGTAGAATAACAGTTGCTTTTTTGGTGGATCAGTGTGGCCATCAAATGGTCGTTCACAATAGCGCTTTCAAGTCCGGGCAGTGGGATGCTGAGTGAGTCCCAATAGATCCAGCGACGTAATCAGGCAGCTAGATTAGCAGTTACGAACTACGATGTCGACGATAGCAGGCTTAAAGCAGACGACCTACCTACTCACTATACATATACAAAAATAATGATCATTACTTTGACATCCCAGGTCTACTGCTTTCGGCCACGGTTGAAGGCTTGCCAGCCTCACATTAGCTGTTGTGGAGGGTAGTTGCTCCGATTAAGTCTCGTCATACCGATCCACCATACGTAAGGTTAAAGCGCCCTATGTTTTTAACCAGACACTCGATCTCCATCTATACTTGTATCTTTTTTACAAACCAGTGATCTCTCTGACCATTGTATGAAATTGTTCAACTTGGTGCTGTCAGTGGTCGGAACGTGGTATCCAAGCTCATTAGGACTCTTGACATCAACGCCGAGGAGGAATGGAAAGCTGCTTGACAACATCTCATTCCTCACACTAACTAGTCTTCACCCCAGTGGGGCACCCCTTCTCAACTTTACACCATCCTGCTTTCCGGTATGGCAACGTACAGCTATAAGATATTTAGCTCAATCTCACTAACGAACAGTTATTCATCATATATGCCAATGGTTGGGCATTGGGGACGCCCTCTCTATGATGACGGGTATACATTAGAGATATATGCTACGATTCTAGATGGACGTATCAGAGAAATCTTAGTCTTTATCGACAAAATCCATATCGTCTCTTGGTAGCTTGGAATTCCGGTGAACAGGGCGCACCTCCGTATCTTCGGGCAGTCTCTTGGTTGCTTCGCGGCAATCGGGGGCAATGCTACGAGATCATTGCATCGAATCGGGAATCAACACGGACGTAACAGTTTGGGGTAATTTGAGTGCCGGCGACTCATCCGTTGATATTGAGCAACCACTTTTCATCTTGGGGAGAGTTTTATATCGGGTTAACTGGTTTCAATGAGTCGGACCAAACTTGGGTGACGTTTCCTGCGGCACAGACAGGGTGGTGGAGGCAATTGAATGTGAACAGCAGTCTACATTTAAGCTTCAGAGATATGGTGTTCTGGAAGCAGATCATACCAAATCGGGATCAACAGTTCGTCCTAGGACCCATCGAAGGCTATTGGCAAATCAACATTACGAGGATATTCGTCAAGACCTTTTTTGATCACAACCTACTGGCCAAGCCGCAGTCGATATTGAACGGACTATCAGGGTTCAGCCAGACGTCGTCTCATACGCTGATGGAAATGATTCCAAGTCTAACAGCTTCTAAGGCGTAGCATGAATTCTCCTCGATCAGATACAGATCGGATCACTTCACTCAAACAGACCTTTTCATAGCTACCAAGACACATGTACAACCTCGACACAGCCGATATAGCCAGTATCAAATGATAGAGTTCCTAAAGGCAGCAAGCTTTCTGCATAATGACTTGTTTGCCTAAATTGACGATGTATGTCGTAATAATAAAATGAGCTAGCAATGGAGATATGAACTTCTAAAGAACAAGTAGATCGTTAGGCATAGACTTGAACTTTATCTTGCAATGCCCTTCAGCACTCAAGCTCGATGCTCCACAGACGTCGTTTTCTTGTCCAGCTCCACTTCCCGGATATCCCTCTGCTGCATTTCTGCGTACTTCTCAGGGCGCTTGCGCGAGATAGCATCGCGATCACGGGTGACGATGAGTGACGGATTATCTCGGTAGTATGCGTCGAGATCCTCGAGCGTGCGGTCGGCTGCAAGACGTTATTAGCACAGCAAACCATTGTTGTTTTGCACGCTAACTTACCAGTTTCTGGGTAGAAGAAATACAGAATGGGCAAGAATGCTGCATTCGTGACGGTCCAGACGATGTAAAATTGCCAACCCAGGCTCTGGACTCCAATAGGGGTCACTTCGACAACAATAAAGTTGGTAATCCAGTCGGACATGGTCGCCGTAGCGGCACCCTTTGTCCGCATGGGTAGGGAATTGATCTCTGTCGGGTATAGCCAGGGGATGCCCAGCATCCCAAGCCCAAAGCCGATGTAGTATAGGAAGAAAAATACGACGGATGCCTTGGCGGCTTCCTCTTGGCCCGAGTACCCTTCCTTCTGCGCGTAATAAAGAAGGATGGTCATTAATAGGAAACAGAAGAATTGGATTGCTGTCGAGACGATCATCATGGTTCTCCGTCCGTAACGTTCGACAAGCGGGGCGGCAGCGAGCGCGGCGAAGAAGTAGACGATGGAACTGACAGCAGAAATGAGACGGGCCATTGTGTCGCTCAGATGGACAGATTCCATGAGGAGTGTTGGCATGTCTGCATAACAGAACTATGTTAGTTCCTTGATCTTCTTGTATGTTTGCAGAAAGTCTAGATAGCTACGCCTTCGTCCCAAATTTTCTTTTTTAAAGATAAAGATGTAGCAAAGTCCTTTATTTTTCGTAAATTTGGACTTTGTGTAAAAATGTCTAGCACTTACTATAGATGTCATTAGCTTTCTTTTCAGTTTTGGAAAATGGTACAAGAATATAAGAACACTGTGGGTGTTTTTGATACGTACCAATAGGACATGATATTTATCCCACCGAACTGTTGCATCGCCTTCAACCCGGTTAAGTATGCATACATTCCAAAGTGGTTTATGACTGACCTGTGAACCGATGCCCAAAAGAAGTCGACGAACAGTCTTCGTGCCACCGTCGCTGTGACCACGTGCTAGATCTCTCCAGCGAACGGCGTTCTCGCGTTCATAACGAACACTATACGCAATCTCGTTTTTCGCTGCCAGGATAGCAGGATCCGTCGCCTCACGATTCTCCAAGTCCGCAAGAATGATAATGGCCTCGTCTTCGCGACCGTGAGCGATCAGCCATCGGGGTGATTCCGGCAACCATGGGACGGTGCCGAATATGACGAACAGGAAGAGAAACTGTAGTGCGAGAGGTAACCTCCAGGCGATAGCACCACCAACAAAAGAGAGCCCGAAATTGATCCAGTTCACCATGGAGAAGCCCACGATGTTCATTGTCATTTCAAGAACCACAAGCTTGCCGCGCCACTTTGTCTGTGATGTTTCGGTTTGCCATACTGGTGCAGTCGCGGTGTTAATGCCGTTTCCGACGCTGGTTGAAGCAAGTCATTATGCTGTACATAGAACTAATGACGACTGCGATCGAAGATTGGTAAACGACTTACCCAGATATTATGCGTCCGACCATCATATGGGCCACACTGAAAGAAGAGGTCTGAAGGGCGGCTCCAACCGCCATGATACACGAGCCGACCATGATAGTCTTCTTCCTACCGAGTCTCTCCCCAATTGAAAAAGCCATTATAGCTGCACGAGAAAGGTCATGTTAACCACCAATTCCATCACATAAGAAATGTTTGTTTAAGAACTTACCACCAAAGAAACAGCCTACGGCATATATCGATGTCACTATAGAGAGCAAATTGGTTTTCTCGCTTCCATTCAAATCGTGAACATTCAAGTAGTCGCTGGAAATTACGACACCTGAGAATACACCTTGATCATAGCCAAATAATGCCACTAGCAAACAATGTCAGCAGATTTTGGATGCCATGTCAATGTGGAGTTATTTACTATCTGTTGCACAAGCGACCTATTATCGGTATTAGTTAAGAAGTTTGGTATTAATAAGACTTGAATATAGGTCGACTTACCGTGATCCAGAATGTAAGCCATCCTCCACGAAAGCCGAACCATCTGGGCTTCTCCTTCTTATCCGCTAGGGCTCCCATGTTGACGACCAGTACTGTGCAGAACAAACTTGGCGGACGAGGAGTTGAACAGGGTATCTGGGGCACAGTTTCGGGCCCGCTTGGCAGCGAGTAACACTGATGATGTTCAGGGGAATTGCTAAAGCCATCGTGCTTATATATTTCTCCAATCGCCCGTCTGCTTGACTCCGGCTTTAGATGCATCTTCGACAAGCCTCAACTCAGCTGATTATTTCCTACTATTCGCGGCAAGTGTACCAAGACTGTATCCACAATGCCGTCACAAATCCTGGCACCTGCATGATTGGAGTGTGTTTGTTGCCATGGGGTTGGTTTTGGAGTTGGGTTTAGTGGAGCGCGTTATTACTGAATACTGGGACTGGGCAGTGGGGTGTCGGATCTAATTGATCGGCGCTGGCCATGTGATTTCGAGTCGTACGAGCCCTAGCAGTACGTTTCTTGAGAGCAGCACGAATCGTTACAGTCCATGCTTTGACCTTGGACCTGGCTATACGCCAATGAGACGGAAGCTATCCCTGATCGACAACTATATGGTAATTATAGTCTTTCTTTGAATAGCATGGTGTAGTGGGTTAGAGAAGTTAGTGTAAGTTATAGACTTCAAGACCCAAACCATATTCTCATTTAATTCACGTATCATGCAGACGCACGACAATGCTTTTGAGATGAACTGTTCCATAAAACCCCATGGGCAAGAAGAGTGGGTTTCCTGGGGAAATGGCAGTGAGGAGAATGCAAAAGCCCACATTAGAACGGGTCAATACGTCATATGCCCCAGGCCAGCTCTGTGGAGCGGTCAGCACGGAGCATCCTTGCGGGAAGTGCATCGGATACTATCCGAAACTCGGATATAGTACGTAGACTCCTGACTCCTGACTCTTACCAAAATGACAGAATAAAAATTGATGTCCCGAACGGTGGAAGCAAATGAGCCGGGAGGGATGGATGCAATGCAAGCCAAACCATCGAAATTCTCTTTCAGTCATCGTTATTTGATTATCCGACATGTTCGGTAACACGACCTAGGACATAGTCACTAGCCTGGATAAGAACGTTGAATTAGTCTCATGAAAAGATAACCAAATAGGAGCAAAGATAGTAAACCAGGTGCCCCGATCCACAACGGTACCTACTATTAGATACCGATAAAGACTTTAACGCAGTACTACAACGGGGGGATGGAAGGGATCCCCTGTTTCCATAAGGAGTGGTTTAAATTCAAAGGGGCCAAAAAAAAAAAAAAAAAAAACCAGCAAGCATGAACATGAATGACGAAGTTTAGCACCGTGTTGTGAAAGTACTGCGGCGCGAGTGGCCGCCTCCTCTAAAGCACCCTGCGCGCACCTAGTACTTCAAAGGCATGAATTCGAGGAATTGACTAAAGTCTACAAGAGATCAAAAGCCGGTAAGGTGCTTGCGTGGCTCTTGGTTGATACTATCTACTCCTTTCTACCACGTTCGCTACGTCAGGACCGTCTCACAACATTGTATTTTCGTCAATCGTTCTCGTATATCTCAATGTGCGGAGTATTACATGATCCCTACGGGCAATATTGAGAGCCGTGCGGCATTACAACTGCCAGGGTTGGCAAAGGTTCTGCTGTTCATGCCATTTTAGATTATGTCGGTTTCAGTTGGAAAGGATGGCCGTCGATTTTGAACCAATATTCCCGCCAAGTGTGTAGCAGCAGTGGATGGAGATCTCATACCGTCTTAGCAACAGGATCTGAGGATAATTAAACTCTTAGACTTTCGAAAAGCAACTAGTATCTGCGGTATGAGACTGAACTTGTTCGATTCCCCGCTTCTAAGAGGAAAACCTCAAGATCATACTCGTCTTACATTGTCGAAATCTTTCTCTGCTTACCCTACTTGCCATATCTCTTGGCCCCAGTTCCAAGGGCTCGATATGTTAGCGTGTCAGCCAAACCAATGTAAGACTCCTAATTCTTTCACCTATCATGTATTTTGGCAAGCGCTTCTTGCCTGGTCTCAAGCTACGGTTTCAACTTAAGCCCTGTCTGGCCTAGCAAGAACTATAAAGTTGAATTCTTTCTCGCATCCGTAGATGTTCTCTCGTCTGGCCAATGACTTGACTGTGACGCGTTCAACCGCACATGTTCGTTACACGACCTTTTCCGCTCTCTATTTGAGTCAAAGACATGCATTGAGAACTACCGACACTTACCAATGATACGTAAGCCCGGTACTAGGTATGTACCGTGCAAATGGGCCGATCATCATTTATAGATAAGGCGTTGAGGCGGAGAGCTTTCGTTTCAGCGGCGAGAAGTCATGGCTATAAACTTCCATGGAACTCGATCGCTGGACCCGTAGAAAGATAGCGTCAGAAACCTCATGTCTTCCAATGTCTTTGCCGTCCGGCCGGTATCCGATGAGGTGGCCCAATATTCTGCCAATGATGTTACCTATCTCCCACGATTACACGACCTCTATATGGGACGCATAAGTGTTGAGTGGCTTAGGAAGGTGAAAGAGGAGAGTTCCCGCCGGGCAGCTGAAGCTCATTCTGCCACATATGAACCTCGGTCAGCCAAGAAAGCGTTGGGACCGTGGCGTGCGGTGGCAGAGAGGCATTTTCTCACCCGCGAGGAAGAGCTGGAGCAAGAGCTTGAGGTATTGGACGATCTGAGAATAGAGAGACTTCACGGGATTATTTTGGATGCGAGAGTGATGATGATGATTGGTTTGACGATAGCCCGACGAGCTGTAGGGATGCTATTGACAACGAGGACTATCACTACTACGATGATGACTAGTTAGACTAAGAATTGGCCGTTGGCAAATATCGTGGGATGCTTCAAGTACGGAAAACATGAAGACTGGCTGTGATAAGTACTGTAGCTAAAAGACTGATCTATATTACCGTAGCAAACTAGAAGCGCCATGCTCTTCTTAACCATGTTACACACTGATTCTAAACTCGGCGTTCGTCGTTGCTGCGGTTGGTCTTGGTGGGACTAACAAGGTTTTAATTATGATAATTGGTGTACAATCCACTGGAAGAGTAGACCTTTTCTAATTGCATAAAATATGAAGCCCTACAATACGCCGTCTAATTCTGTTTATACTTTAACACGGTATATATATATATTCTTTTACGATACTGAAATCATAATCCAATTCCGCACGCTTGAGACTACTAGTACATCTTTACAGATAACGAGCTTCATACCCATTGTATTGCGTAGCAGTAAATTTTCGAAACATCATTCGTAAAATTTCGAGGCATGCGCTACGGTACGCCCAATGGACGGCGACGCTGGTCCGAATGCGAAGTCGGAGAATTTAGTGGGAGTGCACTCAAGACACATTGTGTTGAAGCAAAGTGTTGCAGAATTCTGAATTATATTTGAACGTTGATGACATAGCGCCGCACAACGCAGCAAGTATGAGCCGGCGTTTCCACGTTTCTATCCCCCACATACCAACTTTTCGATGGGTGTTCATCCCAAGCGGTATCACAAGCTGTGGATGTTTGTTCGGGAGGGGCGGTGCGGCCTTCTTGCATGTGATGAAACGACTGGCAAAAAAGTGTCAGTTATGGAAGCTTGCAGGCAATGGACTGACCTACTCAGAGTCCTTGTATTTGAAGCTTATTTCCCAAAAGGTGATATACCTTACTATCCCTCAATTGGGTTGCGATGGTAAACTTGTAGTGAGGGCAGCCATTAATGCTAGCATGCGTTCGCGAGATGATTGTGTAGTTGATTGGCTACGGAAACCAAGCGGATCACGAAGTGCGCTGTCTTCCGCAGAGTGGTTCAGCCGGGAAGCGAAGCGCGAAAGACTGTATTGCATGTCTTCGGGAACATTGATGATAGGGCGGGCAGAAGCGACGTCTTCCGCACCGTGGCTGGAGAGAGAAGAGGTTTGGGATTAGTGTCTACGAGGTGCATGATTTCGCTCTTCCTTGCGGCAATGGGAATCCCATTCCTGATCATGGGGAATTGGCAAATTTCCTGATCTTGCATCACAAGATAAAGTGCATACTTAAGGTAACAGACAGCGCCAGTGGATGTCTTGTCGGAGATTTTGGGGGGACCCTGATTAGCCATAGTGCTTGTTTTCACTGGCGTTGTTCTAGCGTGTCCCAGCGGCTTGGTGCACGGTTGCATCCGTGGACAGGGAAGGTGACGCGAGTGCTGTAGCGGGCAGCCTGGGCAATGTGTGCAGGTTGTAATTGGGGTTATGGACAAGACCTGGTGGCTGCGAAACAAGCGCAGCCGATAAACGATGAGGAAACGAGGGATGTAGATCGGATCTACTGTAGGACATCCTTACTTCTTTATAATCAGAATTCCCTGGGGATCTGCCGAACTTGTCCAACCGACTCAACTTACACCTCAAGTAAGCCAGCCCTTCGTGGATAAACCGTCCACCCTACGCCCACCCATAACTTGGCGGATCACATTCCGGTAGAGCACTCCTCTTTAGGTGTAGTGGGCGCCTCAAAGGGAGTTTGGCCATCTCATGGCCATGATTGGGATGGCGTCAGTGGGCGGTCTAGAAGTTTGCTCGACCTGACAACCATGGCGGTTCACCTGAGACGGGGGGACATGCCAAGATCACACATTGCATGCTGAAAAGATCAGCCATGAGCCAAGCATATTACTGGGTTAACAAATAGTCATCAAGACGCACAAAAAGTCCAGCAATGAGGTACCGGCTGCAGTTCATTAGTCCGGCTTCTTTTCCTTTAATCTCATTTGCTGATGACATGCACTGCAAGATGTGTGTAATGGGCTAATGTTGCAGGTGGAACTGTCAGGTCTCAGGGAACAATATCAGTCCAGATATGCTGATCCCCCACCGTAGAAATAGGCAACAGAAGACAGCTGTCCGGACCTCGATCCCGAATTCCCGTTTTGCTGCTCGGCGCCAATAAAACCCTCATCTTCCAGGAGCAGTCTCAGTAGGGCGAGTCCTGAGTTAAAGACAGCAGATGGGCAAGGGGATCTTCAATACTTCAAAATCCCAAAGGGCGTGACCTCAGTGAAAAGTGATCAGAGCCTCCGGGACGAGCCAAATAACGCCGGCCTCCTACCGTAAGTAGGCGTAGATCTGCTCTGCAGAGTGCCTCGTGACAACAAAGTCCACGATATCTTCCGAGTGTGGCGAAAGGAGCGACATCCATTGCGGTGGACAAGCGTCAACGGTTCGCACGAACAACGGGGCAAATCTCAGCTCACCGAACGCAATGACGTCGGCTCATGATGCTTCGAAAAGTTCTCCTTAAAGAGAATGACGTAGAGTAACTCTGGGGAATTCATCGTTGCGAAGCAAAAGGGTTCTGGCCGTTTGTGGGTCAAGAGCATGAGAGCTTGGGGCTGGCCATGGCCGGCTGCAGCGTCGTACCGGAGCATTGCATACATCAGACATGTAAGCTCTCTGAAAGTCGTGACTGGGCCTAGACCTGAGGATAACTTCCACGGATGTGCCAAGGTGCCAACCCGAGGCCAGATACGTCATTCCCACATTGTTCTTTCTCGCTACATGACAAGCTTTTCTGCATATTGAAGAACAGCTTCGAAAGCCGTGATGCATTGTTCAGAAATCGGCTCAGCCTCCACAACTTTCCCGTCGGCTATGGCTGCAAGTCGGGCGGAGCCTGCGTTAGCGTCAGAGCCCTAAAGAACCCCGAAAAATGAGGTCATGGGATTCTGATGCAGCATCGAATTGTCGACCCAAATGCCCCTCCCCTCATCCACAAACACGATACATGTAGTACAAAGGTATGCAAACGTTCTGTAAATAAGATCCAAGCGCGATCCATGTTTAGCTTATCATGTGGGGATAGAAAGAAAGGGCTTTAGTTGATTTGCCTAGCACCTGAACGTATCACAATCTTCGCGATCCTTGACTCCATTGTCATTAGTAGACATATTGAAACAACACATGGTTGGGGGCATGATTGAAGACCATTGTGACAAAGTATGAGCAGTTGATGCATGGGGGGGTATTGCAAAAGGGCGGCCAACTTTTTCAAGTAGAATGGCAACATGATATTTAAATGGTCCAAGTGAACTAGACTGGTGTGAATCTAGTTCCTATCAAGACCGGAAATCCTATGTGCGAGCCAATCTTCTACGGCGCAATGAATATAAGAATTGAGAACCGACGACCGTGAACCCTGGGCCCATGCCCATGATCCCATTTTGTTACCTCCAACGCCGTACATCCCAATAAAAGCAAGGGTATCTGTGTTTCCAAACATCAAGCCATGTTGTTGGCAAAACAAGAATATATGAGAGAAGTGAAAGAGGAGTCCACATCGCTGGAGTCAGACAGGTACAATAGTAGGGACAGCTACCCCTTTTCGGGCATCGGCCACAGGACGTCGCCTAGGCGGATCTTGGTGATGCTGGTTGGCGCACACTCCATTCTTGGAGCAGAGAGGGCTCTTGCAGAGCCTGGAACTTGCTGAAACGGCCGGTCAGGACACCGCGGGTGGCCTCCAGCCGTGCAAGTTGTTCGTCATATTCCCCGGCGAGTCGAGTATGATCATCGATTGTTTGCAGCACACTTCTTCTATCACAGTTGCGCACATGGAAGTTGGCACCCTGATCGAGGAGAACCTTGACGGCGAACTTCTGTCCTAACCGAGCAGCAACCTGGAGGACTGTTTCGCCACTTCGGTTGCGCGCCTCAAGGTTGGCGCCAGCGGTAATGAGGCGCTTGATGAGAAGCTCGAGGTCTTTGTCGTCTTGCCCGTCAATAATGTGGGCAACAAATGACATAAGAACTGTATCTCCACTTGCGTTGTAGTGATTTACATCAACTTTCGCTTGGAGAACCGTCTCGAGATATTGAAGCCGCTGGCTGAGAGGGCAGGTTTGCGGGATGGGTTCATCGTTGGCGTCCATCTTCCTCTTGGACACCTTCGTCCCGTTGGCGTGGGCATCTATCGAAGCCGTTCCCAATATAACTTCAGAGAGGCAGTGAAGAGCATTACGTCCTTGCGAATCCTCAGTGGCATGGCCAGTTTGTGTTGCGTTTGCGTCGACAATGATTTTGAGAAGAGCTGCATGGTCTTTTATCTTTTGTTCGGTCCTATCTGTCGTTCTAGGAATACTCAAATGGCTCGGTCGGGCTTCGTCTCTATTTATTGGTATTGTAGAT
The DNA here is from genome assembly GCA_039778275.1 of Seiridium unicorne. Classification (NCBI taxonomy): domain Eukaryota; kingdom Fungi; phylum Ascomycota; class Sordariomycetes; order Amphisphaeriales; family Sporocadaceae; genus Seiridium; species Seiridium unicorne. The sequence continues at coordinate 269,792 of JARVKF010000035.1, read as the reverse complement.
GCACGCAGGATCATCGGCTTCACTCCAAACGCGTCACGCCGGTTGAGCAGGCTAATGTTCGTAAACTGGCTGGTGATTTCTCTCATGAATCCCGAATTAGCCTTGATGTTCTGCCGGAGGATGTGAAAGAATGTCCGCCCGTAAGCATCTGTGGCGTAGAAATTGAATTGCCTTTCACGCAGCATCATGACAAGCTCGGCAAGGCGTGAATCTTCCCGAAACCATCCTTCATGCAGGACGTGTAAGAAGGTTTGCCCTCCGGTGTTGGTTGCGTTTAGGACTGCACTGGGAGCGGTGGATTCGCTGGCTATTAGTCCGATGAGATTGTCTGTGTCCATTTCAGATGATGCGAGGAAATGATAGATGGTGTTGCCCAGCTGATCTTTTCCACTGATAGAATCGTATACAGAATTCTCGGTTCTCATGAAGTCACCTGGTAGCGAGTATTTCGCAATACTAGTATCTGTCACACCTTCGGTTTGAGCGCGAAAATTGGTAATGAGTGGGTGATGAAAGGCTCCTGTGGCGGATCCTGGGGAAAATGCTGATTGGTCAGCATCCCCTTCGTTGGAGATGGTAAAACGTTTTAGGAGTCGAAATATGTCCTTGACGTCGGATTTTGCGTAGCCGTTGACCTCGTGAAGTTTCTGCTTCAACCTGTAATAAGATTCCCTGGAGCTTCCCACGCTGAAGTTGGTTGAAGTTGTCATTGAGGTGCCCTGTCGACCTACGCCGGGAAAGTAACGGCTAAAGGTTGGATGCGAGGAGTTAGTCGGATGATCAAGGCTGGCGTTGTGCTGCCCTGCTGGAGGAAGCCTGAAGGTGGTTGTGGTAGTCCTCGGCGGCGTTTGACCGAACATGAAGACGTCGGGCTTCTCTATTGATGAACCCGATGAACGCCCAAATGACTTGGTATCCATGGTCTCAGTTCGCTGAAAGTGCTGAAAAGAAGGATCCTGCGCATTGCTCATGGGCGATTGCGCATGGCTAATGGAACTGGATTGAGACTCCGATCTCCCGCGCTCGCTGTTCTTAAGACCAGCCATGCGCTGGCGTTGCTCAGTGACATCCTTTGGTCGCATCCATCGCGGATCTTTGCCAAGGAGATGGTTCAGGTGTTTATTGGCGGCTTCTTTCCTGTAAGCTGTAAGTCAGCAGTGCCTATTGATCTGTGCATTTTGCGACGTACCCGGGAGACCACACTTCTTCCTCAAGAACCTTCAGTATTTCGTCGACTCTAAGCGAGGTGTAGCAATATAGTCGTGTGAGCCGCCGGGTGCGGTCCGCCCGCCATTCCTTGGGGCGCCCGCCGCGGTTCGTGCGATTCGTTGCGTTGCTAGTGGCCGACGTTGGTTGCTCATGTGACTGCATCTTGGCGATTGATGGAATGCGAAAGACGGGCGTCACGCACAACGATGTCGGTTTTACCAGGATTGAATCAAATGGAATGAGAAGATGGAACAGCAGTGGTTTTCCATGAGCGAGAACGCTCGAGACCTGAGGAGCTGAGATCCATGGTGCGGGCGAGGCTGGCGGCTAGTCTTTAAGACGGGAGTGTGCTGATAGAGGATGGGCTCAGTCACGTTGGCGAGGGGCATTGCATGCCTGTGTCTTGCATGGGTGCCGGCCGACGGAGGGAGCTTTCATGGGTCGATTGGGTCGCTTGACCGTGACCCGGCCTAGCCTCAATAGCCGCACAATAGGATTGTTAGCGGCACCTATTGATCGGGAATCTACAATGCTGCAAGACAAAAACGCTAAGACACCAAGGTTAGATACTTGTATAGTCGCATGGAGGCTAGAGTATTATTTCGCATATCATAGTCTCAAGTATATCTTGTAAAGTCGTCATGTTTAACAAGTCAAGTTGAGTGCTTGGAATTCCTATACTCGACAGGCATTAGGTATTCAAGCCCCACCTATACAAATATACAATGTAGAACGTGCCCCGCCTTTGGAGGTTAGAAGAACGCAGTCCAGAGAACGCGCCAAAGCGACGGTCCTCATGTTCTCTGTTGCGAGCCGGGAGAGCACAAATCACTGCTGCCGTACCTCAGGCTTCGTTCTGCGGCTCGTTGAGAGGTGCCATACATGCGAATTTTACCTCGTTTTCATGCCATCGCGATGCCATCATCATGGTGCAAATACTGATGAGATTGTGGCTGTGTCGCATGTGCCCTGGTGCTTAGACTTTTGGCACACTGTCATGCAGCCATGGCTGCATAAACTGGGGCTGTGTTCAATGGTCTAAGGCCAAGCCGATCTGGAAAAACAACAGTTATCTCACGCAGCAAATCCGAACGGCCCATGCTTTCCTGGGGCAGACAAACATCGTTCCGAGTTTCCCATTCGGCGGCGTCTCTCGTCATCAACTGACATTTCCGCAACAAGGATTCTGGTGGAGAATCCTCGACTGCCAGACTGCTTGCAGCCAAGCTCCGCCAACAGGAAGTCTTCTCGGCAATCATCACACTGCATCACCGGTTTGGGCCGCGGACCATCAGCCTTACGGCCATACCTCGTTCCCATTTTCAACCTCGCAACCTTGGGGAATGTCTCCCCAAGCTGCATGGCGAGTTTGCGGAAGTCAATTACGCTGGAACATACACGGACTTGATGATGGAAGCGAGATTGGCTTCAGAGTCGGGTTACTAAAGATAGCGATATAACCAAGGGAACCTGGCCCATGACCAGGGATAGAGTTTCCAGCAGCTTTTCAGCTTCGGGAAGGAAGGTTCGCTAGCAAGCCGTTACTGAGCGACATTGACACTAAAGACGATCCGGTCCTAGCGAACCCGTGCCCCGGGAAGCTCACCAACTCTGGCGTCCGCTGTTTGGAACCAGCATCCACAACAACAACCAACCAACCGTTGACCTGCATGTTTCCGTTAGTTTGTTATTACTCGCAGGTTATTAGAGTTCCTTTCTGTTCGCCACCACGCTAATAAAGCAGTGCAAGCTCATTCGCTTCTTGAGGTGTAATGTAACACTTTCCCTTAGAGGTGGGCAGAATCTTGGGATGACGATACGACGGAGCGAGCTGGCTGACCCGTTTAGACTGCCCAATTTTGAAGGAATGCCTTAAAGCGAAGCCTGGCCTTGCTATCTGCTAGGTGCTAGCGCCGGCCGAAGACACATTAATGGACTGAGTGGGGGCCAGGACCAGCGGTAGGATGTAGATGATACCGTGCTCTTGTAACGGAAAGGATAAGTATTGTGTTAGGTTCGAGTCCTATTAGCGCTATCCACTGGAGGTCGCAGTGCTCCCAATCTTTTATGTATCTGTAGTAGGCGCGGAAGTTAACGAAGCTAAAAAGTCCCAGTAGCAATGTCATTAATTAATAGGGGATATCGTAAAATGGCATGGGATATTTATAGAAAGATGATAAACTAACGTAGAACAATACAATGGTCAGATGCAAGTATGCTGTTATTAGTGGCACCAATGAGTGCTTGTTTCGCGTGAGGTATTTGTGAGCCAGAGCCGACTTTCTTTCCCGTTAACGAGCCACCTTCTTAGGAGTGTCTCAGCCTTTCTATAGCCAATACAAACCATGCATAGACGCTTGCATTTGAATGGCTTGGCATTTTCCTCCTTTTCCTTGATCGACAGGTACATCATATAGGGCAAGCGCATACCTCCTAGATGATTGTTAAGAACGAGCCCGGGAGCAAAAGTATCTCTGGTGTCGTGTTCAGCGTTGGACAAGTTCTTATTTTCGCCGGCTAAATGGTATCTCGTGGGCTTCTGGATGGAACTGGCATATAACAAACCAAAGCAGAATTGTATGCTATATTAAAATAATGCACATAGATCGGAACCGTAATTTCTTGCCAAGTCCCTTGCACCCAATTCGACTAAATTCTCTTTTCGAAGATGGCAAGCCTCCTCTGGAGAACTTCATACTTTTTAGTCAGCCGCATTCTCTAGTCCCCTCTTATGTCTTTGTCATTCACGGTTTTAGAAACACTAGATCAACTACAATGAAGATCTTGTATTCCCTGATTAGGGGAACTGATATATCGTCATTCTACGGGATATACACGCTAGAAAGGTACCTGGCGGTCTACCCAGCTGCAATGGACCGAACTACAGAGTTCATCCATATGATGCACACGGCGTCAATGCTGTAACGAGCCGACCGGAACTCCGAAGAAATGCATTCTCCCACTCTTGTTTTTACAGCCTCGGTGATTCGTCCCAGTCGTATCACAGTGGCTCGATGGCATCGCTGTCCAGGTCGTTCAAGTTGATACCAGTTTCCTCTTGTAAGAGCTCGGTGAGAGAGGTGCCGTCTCTAAGGTAGACCCATCCGCCAGTAGCCGTATCCTGCTTCGAGTCCTGGCCCTCACTAATGACCACGTAATCGTAGCGCTTCGGGCCGGAGATGGGGGACGACAACCATATCTGCTTGTTCGGGGGCTGTTTGTTGATGACGTAGGTTCCTTGCGGGTACTTGATGTTCATAACACCGGCCTGCGGGACCCCGATGTCAGCTATCGGAGAGGTGGATTTCATGGGAAAGTAAACAAGTCCATACACTGTACTCGACATCAATCTCGTCCTTGGCATCCTGCTCCTCCTCGTATCTGACCAGAAGATCTTCGATATATTGATCTGCCAGCTTGTGATACTGCTCGTCTGTGATATCGGCGGGTTGGGCTGTCTTCAGAGCTTCGGCCGGGAGTGGCCAAGAAAGCGCAGAGCTCGTCGAGAATGCGGCGTAGGCGGGTCTCGGGATCGCAGGGCGAGGGAGTGCAGGCCGCGCAACTCTGAAAGACTGCGTTGCAAGGACGCCTCCTACAGGTCGGCCCTGAAAGCCTCGGCTTACAGCACGGCCGAGCTTTGCAATGTTGGTTCTCGTCATCGTGAAGTCGAAAGTGCTTGGGCCGTTGTGATTTGTGTTGTGGACGGGATTCGGAAAGATGGGCACGTCAAACTAGAAGGCTGGAGAGATGAGCTTGGAGCTCTCTACGGGAGTGAGTCACTGCATACCCATTGGAGCGCGGATGCCGGTGTTGAGTTGTAGATGCGCAGAAGCCTCGAGTCCAAATGTTGGACCGTCACTTTCTGGTAGCGGTAGCTGCATCTGGAGCTTGGAGCTAGAGCTCGTCATTTTGCCCCACCAACAGCCGCAATTGGACAAGCTGCAGGTCCAACGAACGAAACGGTCCCTACATGTAGGTTAGGTTAGTGTAGGTGGTCTAGTTACATTCTCCGCTCCCGACGTTTGATCATTCCATAGTACTCCGTTCTTTCTCTGCATATATATTCAGACGAACGTGGTTGTGATGCATGTGCCATTGTTCGAAGCTGGTGTCACTCATCGCTGCGGCTGAAACCAACAAGATGGCGTTGCAGTCCTCGATGCCTCCATCTTCCCATCTGAAACCGACCACAACTGTACTCAAGAAAGAGTGTAACAGCCACTGAAAATAGTTTATACATCAGTCATGGGCGGAGGAATCGAACAAATTCAACGATCAGGCATACCACCGTTGCTTCAGCCGAATGCGAGAAACGGACTCTACATAGGTGTGTCGGCTACGGAGAGCTGAAGCCTAACAATATTGGGTGCTCCAATCAATTTGAGGACTGGCATGTAATTGCGAACCTGGCGAATTTCACTGATGAATGTGTAGACTAATGATTTCATAAAGCCTAAGCACTTAGACTAGAGGTTAAGAAGTCCCCAGTAAAGAATACGTGTACGTAAGTCAATATGTATCAGTAAATTTCCCAGAGAAATTTTTCAACGGAAGGTTATGTAAGCAAGAAGTTGAATGTATTGACTCATCCTAAGGGATAAGGCAAGACCAAGGATTTGAGCTGTTTGAAGATCGATGTTAATAGCGGGCTACAAGGAGGTTAGATCAGTTACGTCACTAGTCAGGTTTCATTGACAAAATAAAATACCCTGTTAGAAGCCGATCATTCTCATGGTATCTTCAGAAACCCAGATGTTACCAACCTATCTATCACAGCGGGGTACAAGTATGGAGGTGGCTGAGGTACGGTGCGGTGCTGTTGACCATGGAACAAAAACACTCTAGCTAGCGCATTCCAACCCACTGATACACAAATAGGGAGTATGTATCGCCTCTTCAACGCACATGACTACTAATAGAGCTATTAGCGTGACTTCTTCGCCTAATGAGAGGCTTGTTTAGAATGTTGACATAGAGGCTGCCAAGCTTGGACAAATGAGATCGGCTGGAAGAAATCAGAGCTCGTTAGCAATCCTTCTGATCTCAGCTCCATCCTATATAGGTTGGTTCGCCGGTAATATGACAATGGCGTCGTGATCTTCATGTCTGAATACCAGTAGGAATCGTCATCAGTTTACTGGAAAGAAGGAAGGAAACTGGATTTCGTCGCGGAGGATATACAAAGCATCCAACATATCAGAGTATTTATATCAAAAAGAGGACCAAGGGAAATTACGTGTTTTGAGATCACTCCGAGAGTATGTGGAAGTAATTTGATTGATACGTTTCATTTGTTTCCGCGGCCGATGGTACAGCAGAGAGGGGGGTCTCTTCATCGCTGCTTTCGAGCTCGTGGTCCTAAGGCTGAACGGTGGAGAAGCTGAAGGAAGCAAGGTGGCATCCAATGCTGGAAATACCGTTCGAGCCGAAGAAAGCCACATGGTAGTAAGTTATTGGTAACTGAGATAATCAAACACTCAATTGTCGTAACTCTGTTTTTGACACGTTACCGGATCAGTTCTGATACTAAGCTATAAGCGTTGGCCTATGATTCATGTTATTTCCCTGAAAAGTCTGTTTGATTGATAGAGGGCTGCTCATCCTTGAATGCGAATAAGACAGACGCAAAGAAATGCATTATACAAAAATCTGCGCCCCACAGATTGTCACATTATTCTATAGTCTAGCTAGATCTTTTGGTCGACCAGGACAGAATTGACATGGCGAAAGTGAAACCATTGAGCCGTTGCCTTATGTCGTACTCAGGATACTACCTTTTCTCGGAGCGGTTCCAGATCGTGTCCATGATTATCATACATTCTTGTTGCGCTGCTCGTGCCGCCAAATCGTTGCCTCTCTGGCGGTTAAGGCCTTCCAGCGCCGTGTACACAAAAGCGAGGCGAATTTGCATTTGCGTCTCGGCGCTTTTCGACGGCAAGACAAGTGCAATGGCCAGCTTGTAGAAATTCTCAGGACTCGCGTGCCTGCCCAGCGTCTCGTCGAGATTTTTTTGCAGTTCGGGTATAGGCACCGATATCGGCACATTGGTAGTCGCGAGTTTCTCGTTGTGTTGCTCGATTTCGTTGAAGATCGGTGCGCCAGGTGCGAGTTCCTTACGGGCTATGTGGACCATGGAGATGTATGTTCGGGTCCAGTTCAGCATTTCTTCGTTCTTCAAGTAAGGGTTGTGGGAAAGCCATTGTGTAACAGCGTCCGATCTTGAGGCGACCTCCTCGGATGCGTCCAAGTCAATATCCCCCAACCTTCTCAGCATTATCCTCATGATCCTCATATAAAGTAGCCAAAACTGGTCTCCTGGCTTGCTACGGCTGACAAGAATGTCAAATTGGGCCTCTACAACCATGACAATTTTATTGCACATGGTTGGATTCACAGATCCCATCCTTATGGTGCTAGTGAGGAGAACGGTCAGGGGGTGTACGCAGCCCAGTGCGGTAGCACAAAGCTCAACGACGTGATTACCGAAAGACAGAGCCACATCCTTGCCAATCAGAGCAAGATCCATAAAGGCCAAATAGGTGAGCCAAAGGACAAGCGGATCTGGGGTCCGTAGCAGGGCGCCGTATTGGTCACAGTAGCTATCGATCAGCGGGAGGGTTGATGCAAGATCAGACTTCTCCCGCCCTCTCGTCACTGTGAGCAGCATATTGTGATACCAGATGCAGCTTTTGGACCGGACTGGGTCGAATCCAAAAGTTTCCCATATGCCGTGATCACATTGGCTATTCGAGTAGACCATCGCTCTGTGTAGCACATTTTCAGAGCTGAACAGTTCATCTGGAGCTTTGATACTGGGCGGTAGCTCTGCTTGAGAACACATGCGCGACGGCATTAAACGCCTCAGCCGCCTTGGGCCAATCTCGCGACCGTGCATCACTGGCAGCCGAAACTGCTTCTCAGTAGATGCACGAAACTGTAGCTGCCGCAGCTCATTGGCTCTTAGATTCTTTCTGAAACCCCACCGTTGGAATCGCCATTTATACATCTTGGGCCTATTGCACGAGTCAGTGTTTATCATTCTTAGCCCTATCCGATCCGAGCTTGTTTGGACGGGTATCTTGCGACGGGCAGAGACACGGGCTCATGTGTAATCCAATTGACATACGTTGCATTGAAGTCGTGTTTGGTACGCATAATCTCGACAACCTCTCTGAGAGGCTTACGAAGCTCATAGTACAGGTAGCAAATTTTATCTTTTTGCAATTCCCAGTCCTCGGGTTGCGCAAATGCGGTTCCTGTCTGGCGTGTAGACAGCGACATGACCTTCACGTGTTATGGTGGCTGGGAAGCAGACTGATTGGCGAGAGAGGCGCGTGTTTGTGAAGAGCAATTGGGCAATGATAGCCTACAACCGCGCCAGACGAGCAGCCTCGACCGTGTCGGGACCAGAAGACCTTCCTTCAGTGTTCCGGAAGGACAACACACATGAGGCTGAGACTATCAGTACAACCCGAGGACTGCCGTGTGACACAGGGACTGTCAAGTATTTGGTTTTGTTTTTGGTTTGCGAATGGACGGCAGTACCCTTAGGGACGCCACGTGGGCAGAACTCGGCTCCAGTTCATCGGGTTGCCCACGCAGTCCAATTGGCCGTCGGCATTGACGGGGGTCAAATCACCTAGCCGATCATGTCATATCATAGCACCCCTTCTGCCCCTGTGAGAAGCTTGGCGGAAAGAGCTGAGCCGGGCGCCTCGCTTGCTCCATATCATCAGCTTCCAGCTTGTTTGCAAAAGTACCTACGTAAGGTGGCCCCAGCCCATACTAGGAATTGAAACCTATTGAGACTCCAGGAGAAATGCCTTGAACTTAAGCGAGTTACGAATATATGGCAGTCATCACAACGGATGTAGCGCATGTCGCGCAGGGGGTTGGGAGGTTTTAGGAAGAAGTTTTCAGCCTAGGTAAGGTATTCATGGCCAACGTTGGCGAATATGACTGCCCAAAAACTATTTGATGAGCGTAGGGCTTTAAGGTTTACACGGAACCAATTGTTTCTTCCGCGCGACACAAAACCAATCCCGAAATGTAATAGTATGAGAGGGGAACGGATCCGTCCCATGTCGAACGAAGGAAGTAATGAAGTATTGACCCCGGATCTAGTTAACGTCTTGCGCTAAGCTTTCAGCTCAGGCACCGCCCACAGCCCACAGATGACCTGGAGACGCATCGACAAGTTCTCTAAGTTCTGGACCACAGGGCACGCGCAGCTGGGCCACTACGTTATACTCGGCTGCTCATAATTTCAGCATTCGCTTCAACCTACCCTGCCTACGTGATTTTATACTCAATTGGTGGGCCGTGTTTTGGTCTAAACATTCTCTATGTGAAGGTCTCTAAATGACACGAGGAGCGATTTGCCAGCAGATGCGCCATCAGGATCAGGCCTTGCAGCATAAGCCCCAACCCATGCCGTAGCACTCAATTCCACATCATCCAAGAACACCCAGGGGATCTTTCGCGTCAATGTTCGTGTCTCGTCCTGGACGAAATAAACCATTAAAGCATTCTTGACTCTTGTGACTTCGACCGTCGCCCTTACCTCCTTCCCAAGCCCCTTCACCGGCAACGGGGCGAGACTCCAGTCGCACCACCCAGTCTTTGCCTTGCCCACTACACTAAGGCACGGCTCGCCGTCGTTCGTCTCAATGCCTATCTTCACCCAAGCTGGATGACTGGATGGAGTGTTTGCATTGTCCTCTGCGGGTTCCGGATTACCAATCGTCGGAATGGTAAAGAGAAGCCCGCCTTGGTCGAATTGAAGGGTCGGGGTGAAGGAGAACGATACGCGAGCCAGTCGAAAGGACGATTTGACAAATGATGCATGAACTATTGGCGCGGAGTATACATGTAGAGTCTCACCTAAAGGCGAGGCGTATACGTCCGTTTTTGGCGAAGCCGAGAGTGTGAACTCAGTTGGGGTGAAAGTGCTAGCCTCTGTGGCGGGCTGGTTGACGCGAATCCACCGGTTTGCCATGGTGATATAACTCTTTAGCAGAATTCAACACCATCCATGTACGGATGAATGCTCGGCGACAACCGACACCTTATGCCCCGCGATCTGAGCTGGGTCTATCGGCTTGTGATCCGACCATTGCGATAGTCTATCTCGGCGATATGAGCCAATCAGCACGCACCGAGACCACTCAATCCGGCAATGAGGTTCCTCGATCGCGAGATACCCGACAGCACGGGTGACGCGAAATTCTGTCTAAGTAGAGGAGCAGTGTTGAACTTTATGGTCGAAGTGCAATGCCGTAGTTTCGATACAGACTGTTCCCCTGTCGGAGCGTATAGTATTGTCGCGATATTCACACCCCCGCAATCATGGGCATCAATGGCGACATGAGCACCTCTATGGCGATAAACCAGCCCACAGCCGGCAGCGATGCCCCCAAGCCGTCCTCCTACGCCGTCCTCGAACAAGCAATGGGTATTGCTCGTCCAGTGCGAATCGTCACTATCGGAGCAGGCGCATCTGGGTTGAACGTAGCGCGGAACGTCTCCAAATATATGAAGAACGTCTCACTGCAGATCTATGAAAAAAATGAGGCCGTCGGCGGTACTTGGCTCGAGAACCAATACCCCGGTTGTGCCTGCGACATCCCCAGCCATAACTACCAGTACAGCTGGGAGCCAAATCCACGCTGGACGAGCTACTACTCCCCACAACCCGAAATCCTAGCATATTTCCAAAAGGCAGCGGAGAAACACGATTTGCTGAAGTACGTGCAGTTCCGGACCCAGGTCGTGGATGCCCGGTGGGACGAACTTGAAGGCGTATGGAGGCTCCAGATCGAGAACCTAGAAACCGGAGAGGTTTTTGACGATTATGGCCACTACTTCATCAATGCGAGTGGCTACTTGAATAATTGGAAATGGCCAAATATCGATGGCTTGAATAGCTTCGGAGGCGAGTTGCTGCATAGTGCCGCGTGGAAGCCCGAGACGAATTTGGATGGAAAGAGAGTCGCGGTGATTGGATACGGATCGAGTGGGATTCAAGTTGTCACAGCAATCCAGCCTAAGGTGAGAAGTCTAACAACATTCATAAGGGGTCCGACGGTATGTGTATCCCAGGCATTCTCGACTACATACGAGAGGCTAACTTAAAGCTACAGTGGATAACGGCAGGTTTCGGTAGCAAATATGCGGCACCGGGAGGTCTCAACTTCGACTTCCCAGCTGAGCAAAAGGAAAAGTTCTCCGACGACCCGGACGAGTATCTCGCCTACCGGAAAGGTGTTGAGCACGAGCTATCATGCCGCTTCAAAATGTTGCATAAAGATACTCCTGAGCAACAGGCCGCTGTCAAGTTCTCTACTGAAGACATGACTCGTCGTTTGGGCAAAGACAACCCTCTTCTCGAAACGATCATTCCTGACTTCGCTGTTGGATGCAGGCGCCCATCACCTGGTAATGGGTATCTCGAAGCTTTGAGGCAGCCCAACGTAAATGTGGTCACTGGCAAAGAAATCTCACGAATCGAGCCAAACGGCCTAGTCCTCGAGACTGGCGAGTTAGTCGAGGTAGACGTGATAATCTGCGCCACTGGGTTCGATCTGTCCTACAAACCACGTTTCCCTATTGTTGGTCGGAATGGAACGACCCTTGAAGATGCGTGGAAAGACCGACCAACGGCATACCTTTCGCTGGCTGCAGCCGATATGCCGAACTATTTCATGTTCCTAGGTCCCAACGCACCTGTCGGTCATGGCTCAGCCATACCGATCATTGAGCACCTAACCAAATACATGCTCGAGATGGTGCATAAAGCTCAGGTGCAGAGATACAAGTCATTCACGCCGAGTGCACAGGCGATAGCCGAGTTCCTGGAGCACGCAGATGCATTCCTGCCGCGCATGGCGTGGGCGAGCAAGTGTAGGAGTTGGTTCAAGAACGGGAAAGAGACGGGACCGGTCGGTCTGTATCCCGGAAGCAGACTGCACTGGTTCCACATGTTGAAGGATATCAGATATGAAGATTGGGAGTGGAAGAGCTTGGATTCGAATCGTTGGGCCTTTTCTGGCAATGGTTTCAGTGTCATGGAAGGTGAAGGTAGAGATTTGACATGGTACTTTGATAAGCCAGACCAAGAGTATGATGAGCTTGTTTACTAGCAATTCTGCTTTCGCAGTCATACCAATATCACCAGTCATGTACAGGGTGTACCTGAAGAATCACATCGGTAAATGAATAAGAGTGTTGTATCCTTGGAAACTATTACTAGAATAATTTTCGAGCGAGGGTAGTAAGCGGATTTATCCCTCAAGGTCTACCAGAACTAGTGTCACCGAATTGAAGGATCACCTCGCTGCGATTAAAGCATTACAATTGTATAGCACGGATTTTTGAGTGGCTTCATATGAGTCCAACGGCTAGAATGGATCTTTGACTATATCAACTTTCCAAGATGGGTCCACTTCCATAGTGTAACTATATTCTCTGCTTTCTCCACCGCAAATTTTGAGATGCCTGATGCTCGTATTGGTCTCATATTTCATGTCTTCTCCTCCTCCCGCCCCCGTCCCCATTTCAAGACTCAAGACAAATATCTCTCTACCAAACCCTGAATGTTGGACAGGAATTTCCCAAATAAACCAAATCCAGGACTTTACTCTAGCTAACCAGTCCTGGGACAATCAACTTCTCAAGAACTCCTTCACCTTCTCACCCCAAACTGGAATTCTCTTATACCGACTAAATTGTGGCACATTTCCATCACCGTAACCGTCAATGGCGCGGCACATATCCTCTGCAAGGCCCACATCCTTGATCTCCTGAATGGGATAGAGGTACAAATGCACGCTGAGAATTCTGGCCCCGGTCTTTGGCAAGGCGAACAGGGTCTGCAACTCGCATCGGACCCAGGTGTCATCAAGATCGACTTTCGTGTCTGTTGGAACCTGACTGTCGTCGTGCAAGTGGTACTCTCCGCGCTCGCACAAGCTTGAGTTGGTAGCCACTGCCCAGTTGACACGGTTCACCACACTGTCTGGGGCAAGTCTTGCGAAGTACCGATCCATGGACATCTCGAGATGCTTTTTGTAGCCCGGGACCGGGGTATGAACGTCACGTAACTTCATACCCAGCTTGCTTTGGGGGTCGAAGCCGACAGGATACAACCAAACAAAGGCCTGAAGGGTGTAGCTGTCCCCATCAGGTGAAGGCAAGAGCATCAAGAAGTCTTCGTCAACAGCCAAGGCAATGTGTCGCAAAGCTTCGATGCAGTCGGCCGGCGGTGTAAGTGGAACGCGTTCGTCCAGGACAATGTTATGGCATGTCGAAGTCTTGGTGTCAAGGCGAAACATGGTCGGATACCGTTTGGGAAGATAATGGGCAAACATGAAGGTGTATAACTCATTGACCATCTCCACTGCCATATCAACACAGCCTAGAGCTCCGGGATATTGTAGAAGGATTTTCTTGCGTTCTTCGATGCGCTCTCGGTATTGCTGGTCCATGCGAGTGATCCAGTTGATATCAGTCCTCCGTAGGCCTATAATACCGTAAGTTAACATTACTCCTAACGCAGCAGCAAAAAACCTACCCATGGTCAAGTTGTACTTATCAGCAAACTTATAGATACGCTCAGGTCTCGCCTGATCCAATTTGAGGGCATCAAGACCATGAATTGGTCCCATGCAGTCGAATTGCTCCGTAGAGGGCCGCCTCCCTGTGCCCCAATACTAAGTTCCATCAATATTTGCTTTTCCAATCATGGCTAGTATTTAGCACGTACCTTCACCAAGAAACTTTTCGCAATCCATGATGCCCCAGCCAAACAGAATAAACCTATCAATATCACGTTCCAAATTTCTGGACTTATTGAAGCTCCAAAGTCAGCAAGCGCATCTGGCCACCTGGGCTCAGTAAGATTGAGGGTGCGCGGCACTTCGGCGGACATTGTCTCCTCGATGCTTAGGTATGGCTCTTGCCTTGACGCCAACAATGAAGTGCCGAAGAATTGTCATCTGTATACGCGCCGTCCATCATGACTTGCTGTGGGGTCAGCGGGGATTCCGCTATCATCCCAACCCAATACGTTTCTCCATCGACGCCGTAGAACACCACTTCCGATACGGATGAACGCTTATTGGTCTATAACGCCGACTGATTGCATGGATGTCGACCATGTTGTTACTAATTGAACCATAGGATCGTTGGCGCATACGATAAGCGCAGTCCGAAAGCGGGGAGGGGGACAAATAGTGGAGCAGACCAGCAACGTAGTCGGCGATTGCCCCTTCGTATACTCAGTCATAGTCAAGGCTGTGAACACTTCAAGCTTTTGAGGGAGACAGGATAGAGGAAGCTTACTCCTCTCGGATAGAAAGAAATTCAAAATTCGTATAGGCACTCAAAATGGCTCCAGTTGCACTCAAGGACACACTGAGCGACGCAGCTTCTGATGTGAAGGCCAAAGTCGCCCCAAGCGCCCCCCTGGATGCCGCCAAAGCAGCACTGGATGCCGCGACGAAGCGATTTGAAGAACAAAATCCAGTCTCAAAAAAGCAGCATGAGATTGCTGCTGGTATTTTGCCCGGAGGCAATACTCGGTCGCTTCTGCACACATCCCCCTTCCCTCTGAGCATGAAATGTGGAAAAGGCCCGTATGTCTGGGATGAGGACGGTCATAAGTAAGTGCTACACAGGCCGAAATCCACGTCAGTCAACATACTGATTTAATTCAGGTACACGGACTTCGTGGGCGAGCTTACAGCTGGTATATATGGGCATTCTCACCCTGTAATCCGCGAGGCTATCGTCTCTACGTTCGACAATGTTGGCCTCAGTCTGGGTTCAACTACAATCCAGGAACAGAAGCATGCTGAATTGATCTGCTCTCGATTCGGACTGGAACGCCTCCGATTCACAAACACCGGCACGGAGGCGAACTTACATGCTCTCAACGGGATCAAAAAGTTCACTGGACGTCGCAAGGTCCTAGTTTTCTGCGGTGGCTACCATGGCGCCGTGCTGTCGTTCGGTGATGGAAAAGTGGCTGAGAATAACGTTGATAGAGATGAGTGGGTCATTGGGAAGTACAACGACATTGAATCGGCCAAGAGCCTGATTCAAAACACCCCCGATTTGGCCGCCGTGCTCGTAGAGGGTATGCAAGGTGCCGGTGGATGCATTCGGGCTACCAAGGAGTTCCTCCTCACGATACAAGAAGAGGCAAAGACCGCTGGTGTTATCTTTATTCTGGACGAGGTGATGACTTCGCGGATTGCGCCTGGTGGCATTCAGAAGCTTCTTGGCTTGAAACCGGACATGACCACGTTTGGCAAATATCTTGGCGGTGGGTTTCCTATCGGAGCTTTCGGTGGACGAGCCGACATTATGTCGGTCTACGATCCTCGGCTACCAGGCTCCTTGTCCCATTCGGGTACTTTCAACAACAACACGATGACCATGCATGCCGGATACGCAGGTCTGTCGAAGGTGTATACCGACGACGTCAACTTGGCGTTCAATGCGAAAGGTGATGCATTGCGCGAAAAGCTCCGAACTGTCTGCAAAGGAACGAAACTCTCCTTCACTGGCCTTGGCGCCATGCTAGCTGTCCACTTCTCGGATAGCGGGATCGAGGATATACGGTGCGTCGAGGACGTTGAGGAGAGATGGGACCTTAAGGACCTGTTCTGGTTGGACATGTTGGAGGATGGATATTGGATCACCAGGCGAGGCTCCATCGCATTGATTCTGGACACTCCTGATGAGGAGTTGGATCGTTTTGTAACTTGTGTCGAAAAGTTTCTTAGCAGACACAAGGCAATTATGGATCTCGCATAGATTTGTGTTGTCGAATAGAAATTGATTCATGTTGGCCGGCAAAATCCAATATCTGCAAAAGGGCTCATATAATTAAATCCGGAGTTTTCCCAATATAGATATGTCCAATCCAGTTGCTCGGAGGGAGGGCCAAGGTTAGAGAGGCCCTCGGGTTGAGCCACTGCTTCTATCTGAGGCCATTGTATCACATGGGCATGGCTCTCGGGCAGGTTGGCTGGCGAGTCTGTAACGTCTGTGCCAAGGCCGCTGTCTTGACTGGATTGAGCTGTTTTCTTCCCAATCTGGAGCTCTTGTTGCAAGCGTTCCGAGCTGTCTTCGAACAAGCGCTGGATGATCTCGGCGTTGAGCCAAAACTCAGACAATGACCTCAACACTTCGAGAGCTGAATCGAACTTGCTCGATGCGTTGGCTCCAAGCACAGGGTTTTTGACGCGCATTTCGGCACTCAGCTGTATCAAGGTCGTGAACAATGCATTCACTGCGAACACACTCACACAGCGAAGTTCGTTCCCAACCAATAGGTTTTCGAACAAACTGACCAGAGTCGCAGCAGCTGAGGAACAAATGCCTAGGCGGTTTATTAGCAGTCGTATCTTATGCAATGATAAATTTAGAACTCACTGATGTCCTCAGTCTGCACAGCTCTAGCTGTGACAAGTCTTGGTGCGGGCCGGTGTAGGAGTATCAAGAAGTTATTATAACTTATATGTAGCATTGTTGGCCACAGAGGTAGCCCACCAGTGGATGGCCCATGACGGAGACTTGGTGGCAAATTTGTCGCCCAGTGTGCTAGACTCTGGTCTGCCTGCTCGATTGCGGCACATTTTCTCGAGACACCAACGTGCAATCCAAATCGTTCTCGAAGTACTCTTGACATGATAGCGCATAGTTCAGCATGGTGGACCACGAAGTCTGCGTTGACGTTCCCTCCTAAGCCATCGAAATCCTGTGGTGTGAGGAGAGGCACGTCGGCATCATCCAAGTTGATAGCTTGGGGTCTGCCGTAAGACAAGGTGACGAGAACATCAAATTGAACCAAAATCCACCACAACCTCTTCCATATTCGACGGTCTTGTGGGACAAGCGTACTTGGTCCACAATCTCGGTGCATCCCGAGGCCAAAAGCAGTGCGAACAGCTACAGACACCCAGTGATAGGAGTTGGCGCCAACGTCTTCGACACCCTCTGAGTGCCAAGTAAGAAGGAGAGCAGCTTGCACGACAACGTCCCTGTTCCATTCGAATCGAGCATCGAAGAGCATCTTGGCCCTTCGGAAGAACGCAGATTTAAGCTCATCTCGATCGGGGCGTTCTCGAGAGACATGAGACCCAACAAGTAAGACTGCTTGGAGAACCAATAGTGAAGGAGGATCTTGAGGATCACGGGATCGATACTGACGCATAAATGTTTCCTCGTCAAGGATTGGAAATCCAGGGTTGACCAGCAGAAAATAGTTGGCTAACAGATCATCGACTACCGCTGGTGACGGAAGGTGGAAGGCCTCCTTCGGTATCGTATCCAGGTGATGACTTGTGTACTGGCGAGATATTTGGTTCGCTGGGAAATGATGTACAGCTTGATTTCTTGCACGATGGCGAATCAAGTAGTTAATATTGCTGAACTCTTGTCCGACATAGACGATCCGAACTCCCTTCTGGATGACCCGATTATCAATGTCTTCTTGAGACAGCATTTCCACCAAGTGTCTCTGGACTCCGGCATCCTGCATTGACGAGAGCGTGGCAGCAGCTTGATCAACTTCGTCGCCATCGTCCGTATCTGCATCCACTCTTTCGGTGGCATCTTGAACAACATCGTATACTAGTTCCGTGGAAGATGCGACTGATGTCGTTGGGGAGGTATCCCACGTCTCTGTCTGTACATCATCAACAACTCTGGTGTCACTGGCTTGATTGTGACCGCTTGAATGAGCGGGTAACAGACTCGGCAAGGTGGTTGACGGATTCCTCGGCGACCCACGCTGTCTATGTGAGCACAAAGGGACATAGCGTCGGTTGATCTAGAAGCATCTTCTCGAAACTTACGTTTCGTCTTCGCTTCTCGTGGGCAACACATTCAACTCTTGCAGAACGGCAACCGGTACAAGGCTGCCCAAGAGGCGCACTACATTTCACCTACGGTAGCAGACGCCGAGTTAGTTGTACGATCATACGATGCAAATGGATTCTGCATAACACCCCCTTACCTTTCGATAGTGGCATCTTCGACTACCCTTGATGGTCAGCGGTCTTCGAAACTTCCGGTGAAGGGCTACATTGAATGCCATTCCCCGGGCGGCGGGTCGGACCACTTACCAGGCAGTCCTCTGCGGCTGACTTCGGCGTATAACTTCCATCTCTCCCACGGACTCTGTGATTTCAAAATGACAGCTACCACAATGTTTTGCATTCAGATTTACCATGTGCACATAGTGAGTGCATTGACACGAACTAACGACGGTTTATTTGCAATCGGAAGTCGGCCCATGGCCCGTCGCCAACGAGGGTCAAGTGTGTGATGGCGCGCTAGACCTCAGACTCCGAGCTATCAGTCCTCACAACAGGTCTAAGCTAAGCACACCCAAGGATCCTTCGCAGCTTTCTTTCTTCGCAATCATGTCAGGAAACCGAAAGCTGATGCCATTTGGGTCCCTTTTTCCCGGTCAGACAAACCAACGATAGCTCAGGCTGTCAGGAGTCGGAGTAATTGGAGTGCTTCTCCCAGCAGCACCATTGGTTTGACGACTGGCCTAACGCAACATGGTCCGAATGACTCGCGGGTCCACCAAGACTCGGCAGGTCAGTGCATGCCGATGTGGAGAGAGTTGCCGAGAATCCCTCATCCACTCGTCTTATCAACCCGTTCGGCGATAACAGCCAATCAATTCGATTCAAATATACAATTGTCCAATTCATGCCGGCACTGGTTCCCTGTATCGCACAGGCGAACCTAGACTCTTATCATGAGCATGAGATAGTCAGCTGAAATTCGGGAATACAGTTTCGGTTCCAGGCCACCGGGACGCTCTGGTCATGGGACTCCTCCAGAATGTTATAATATCAAGCTACGAGGACAATGTCTCCGCATCGAGTGCCTCATGCTTCTTTCGATTATATCGAAAGCGATGCGCGACTCTTGATCTTGATATATCTAAAAACGGTGCTCAGAAACTATGGCGGATGCTGAGAAGAAAACCGCTATGCCGGTCATTGGCCGCGCGGGCTCTACCTCGGACAGCAATGGAATCAGTTACGGTGAATGCGTCACTGCGTAAGCAACTTCCAGAGTTATTTCATGCCCCGTATAACCTGTTCCGGGAGTTCTCCGGTTCTTAATCAGGTGTTTCTGCTCGTGAAACATAGCTTCTAACTCCCGATGACTCTCCAAGCATTTCTGAAGAAGCATTTATTGACTCCATGTGTTGTAGTGTGCCGGCAGAGCAGGGCGACGAGTATGCGGCCAAGGAGGTATCCGGTGGGGAGACGGTCGTGCCAAAGGGTCAATTGAAGCGGTCCTTCAGTACCCGCCACGTTCAGATGATAGCCCTTGGTGCGAACATCGGCTCAGGTGTCTATATTTCGAGTGGAAAGGTACGCATTTTGGTTTTAGCCTACAATGGCCCCTTACTGACTAATCATAGGCTCTTCGATATGGTTCCGCGCCAGGCATGCTTATCGGGTACGGCTTGGTTTGTACCATGGCCATGTTCATGATGAACTTGCTTTCGGAGGCACAATGCCTCTTCCCGACTTCAGGCTCTTTCATCGACCATGCCTCCCGATTCGTCGATCCCGCCCTTGGCTTTGCCCTGGGATTCTGCGAGTGGTTCGGGGCTCTGACAGTGGTGGCGGCTGAGGGAGCA
Organism: Seiridium unicorne; assembly: GCA_039778275.1. Taxonomy (NCBI): domain Eukaryota; kingdom Fungi; phylum Ascomycota; class Sordariomycetes; order Amphisphaeriales; family Sporocadaceae; genus Seiridium; species Seiridium unicorne. Next base: position 249,901 of record JARVKF010000035.1, on the reverse strand, counting down.
GTTGTTCCTATTGTCATCTCGTATTGGAACAGTTCCGTGCCCGACGCAGCATGGTACACAATTTATCTTGTTGTCGTCCTGGGACAGCACGTGCTCCCCAACCGAGTCTTTGCAGAGTTCGAATTCGCGACCGGTGCACTGAAAGTGACCATCACTTTCCTTGTGCTTTTCGTCATGTTAATCATCTCTTGTGGCTTTGGAGGCGATGCAATCGATCGAGGTTACAACTACGAAGCACTCTCAGCATTCCCTAACGGGTTCAAAGGCGTTGCTATCGTCTTTCTCCTGGCCGCATGGGCTACAGGAGGTCAGGAAATTATCGGCATCTCCTCAGGAGAGGCTCGTTTCCCCCGATGGGAGCTTCCTCGCGCTTGCAAGAACCTGGGCATCCGTATCGTCTTGATTTATATCTCCGCCTGTGTATACATCACCGTATTGGTCCCATACACCGATCCATTGCTTCTTCAGGGAAGCGGAACCGTTGCCGCCTCGCCCTTCATCATTGCCATGAAGAAGGTTGGTATCAAGGTTCTGCCTGACATAGTCAACGTGGTTCTCCTCATTGGTCTCGCGGGTATCGGTTCTGAATCAATGTTTACCGCGTCACGAATCCAAACTGCCATGGCGCGGATGGGAATGATGCCAGGAATATTTGGAAAGGTTGACTCGGTCGGCCGACCTATTTACTCCAACATCGCATGCGCCATCATCTCGATTGTCCTGACTTATATCAACACTTCGACCGGTGGTGCCACGGCTTTCACGTGGTTTAGCTCTGTGTCCGCCACCACGACATTCTTCGCATGGATGACGATTCCGATTACCAACTGGTTCATGCACAGGGCGCTGGAAGCTCAAAACGACCCATCCTTGACGCTAAAACATGCCTTCCGTGTCAGATGGTATCCCTTTGCGCCACTTTTTCTATTCTTTACCACGCTGTTCACTTTCGCATGCACCATTTATACCTCAGCTAGCCCTATAGATGGTGACGCTGGTCCGGAAACGTTCTTCGAGACCATGTTGTGCCTGCCACTATTTATTATTGCGTTCCTAGGCTGGAAACTATTTCACAAAACTAAACTTCAAGACCCTGCGACGGCTGACTTGAGGAGCGGAAGGCGGTATTTGACCGAGGAGGAGCTGGCCGAATTAGATGCCTATTACTCAAAGCCGTTGTGGCGACGCTTCTTGACTTATTGTACCTTCTAAGCGATCGACCTGATTGCAGCCAGTTAAGAGCGGTTTAGTATTCAGAAGTCAATATATCTTGAGTATGATGATAGTATTACATTTTACACAATTCATGCCATGACTTGCATCTCATCTCTTCTCTTGGATACCTGTGATGTGATCCGCTTGCTCCTTTTGCACGACTTCAGTACCCTGAACTAGTGTCTCGATCTTGGTCGATGCAAACTTGCGCACCGGTACATGATTCCCAAATAAGATATCAAGTTCCGCAAATGTGCGTCCTTTTGTTTCGGCTATATAATCACGGGATCAAAATCAGGTCAGAATTCTTGATATTAAAGAGCAAACTTACGCAGCCGAAAGAAGATGTACGTGGTGAAGATCGCGTTGATACCGGCCCAAAAGAAGGCCGCCTTTGGTCCCCAGTTCCATTCGTTTGGATTAAGCTGTCGATAAGCAACCACGTTGACGAAGGCGATGTTTATGGCATTGTATGCATTGCGAGCCAAGATTATGGACTTGGCACGTACTCGAGTCGACGGTAGTTCCGAAACGATCGTGTATACGACGGGACCTACGGAGAAGTTTGCCACGGCAGATAGGAGGACGGCCATGCTGCCCGCTGCCCAGGACTCCGCCGTGGAAGGTTGGGCATTGATGCCCATACATCCCGTAATGCTTCCACAGAAGTTAGTCCTCATCACCTCCTTTTCGGCGAGGGAGAGGGAACCGGGAACCCACATAAGCAACACGAACATGACGCACATTCCACTAAACATCAACTTCCTTCTTCCGACCTTGTTCAGGATGAACCAAGTACAAACCGTGCCGACGAAGTTCAGTGCATTCTGGCCCTAGCCCAGTTTGAAGGAATCCTCACTGCTGATGCCGGCTTGCTGGTAGAAGAACGCACCAAGTCCCCCTACGACCGTGCCCGACATGGTCTGCGCGAGCCAGGTCATACAGACGATTTCCGTGCGTCGCAAGTCGGTGCCCTTGAAACAGTCACGATACCTGGTTCCCTCGGAGACTTGTTTTTCCATCTCATCCGTATATGTCATCAACGCCATTGCCGCATCTGCATTGCGTTGCAAAAAGCCAGAAGACCGTGCGAGACGCTTCAGTGAGCGCTCAGCCTGTTCACGACGGCCGTGACGTACACACCACCACGGTGATTCGGGTGCGAGAATACAGCCAATACCAATTGGAATGGGCCATATCCATTGAAGGGCGAAAGGGATCCTATAGCTGTGCAGCTGGTTATTTTTGCCCCTTGCACATGCATGAGTGAGACGGAGAAGGAAAGGTAGAGTTTGACTTACCCCCAGTCATCAGATCGATTGACCAATCCAACTAGGACTCCGGAAGCAATGAACTGTTCGATGATCCAGCACAGGTTGACGTATGTCGTAAGATAGTGCCGGAGCGGTACGGGACATACTTCCACTGCGTAAGCTACGGTCATCGTCTGGAACACGCCCCATGCTAGTCCCTGACAGAACTCGCCGATCAAGAACAACGTCAGAGATTCGGCGAAGAAGGGAAAGAAGTTGAACCCGGTGATAGCGATTAGAGCAGACAAGATCGTGACCGGTAATCCCAGCGCTCTGAAGTCCATCCTGCTATCTAACATAAATTGTTCTTGGCACAGTATCAGTGGCCGACTTGAAGAATTGGACTTGCCTGGAGTCCGACGATCTCGCCGACATTCGTCGCCCCGGAAATGCCATTCTGCCAACTCGACGGGATAGTGATCTGGCCTGACGGTCCAAGGGTACCGAACTTATCTTTGAAAGCCGGATAGGCAAGATCTACCATGCCGCATCCATAACTTAGTTCATGACCCCTCCAGGTATCGGCCCTTCAGAAGCTTGTCTTGGCTTACAGGAACCGACGATTGAGGTGCCGTAACCTTCCATGATTAAATAACTAGATAGGATAACACTCCACCCAATGGCTTTTGGGTAAGTCTTGAAGGCGGTGGAGAGTTTCATGTCCCTCTCGCGATTGTTGACCTCGTCCGCCTCGTTGACAAGTGTCTACGGCGCATTTTTAGCGATTGCTTGGGATAGCCAAACGCCATTGCGGCTATCCTGTGGTGTCGAGGCGGCTCTTACCATAAAATCCTCAATATTGGCAGCAGTTTTTCGCGCAATCGACTCATCTATATGTGTGTGTTGGCCATCGCGAATTGTCCCGCCGACTTCCTTCTTTAAATCGGGCCTCTCGCTAGTGGTAGTTGCGCTTTGAGCCAGCGACTGAGGTTCGATCTCCTTTCCGGCCCCAGAGGCGGGGTTAATATCACTCGTTGACATCCTAACATGCGACTCAAAGCTTCAATGATGCTCAAGTGTTCCTGGAAATGGAGTTGTCCGTGCTGTGGTTTGCTAGCAGTCCTAGAAAACCTCACGGTTTTCAAACCCAACACTGTAAAGCTCGGAGCGACGCTCTCAAGTACTATTCTGAGAATGGGCGGTTGGTCAGGACACGTGACAGCTAACACGAAGTGAATCTACTTTAGAAACCAATGCATAACACACCCCGAGTTTGGACATTGATGGTTCATCAAGAAAGCTGATTGGCTGAACCATATACAGTCGTCCCGATGGTACCCTTTAGAGTGCGGGGTCAGTACTTGTCATGATGTCTACCAACCAAGTAGATTTACTGGAGAAGCAAGCGTCCTTGTGCGAGTAAGAAGAATCAAAGTCATATCGATCTACTTTGTTTAGTAGACGACGAAATTTGAAGCTCTTTCTGCAAGTGGAGTTCCAATGCGCAGTGTATAACACAAATGAGCATGACATCAATTCTGTGAAATTGACATATACTAAATCTGTCTGCCACTGTATCTATCTCTAATAGTGTTGGCCATAACAGCCTGAACAAATTTCTCCCATAAGTGTTCCTGGGCTGAAGATGAGAATTAGACTGACCAGCGTCAGCATATGATACATGTAGGCATCAACATTTTGTATGGTCCATTAGCAACAAGGTTTGGAACACCTCTTCCATAGGCTCTTTATACTCAACAGTTCCGCATAGAAGTTGATGATGGATTCAAATACATAATGTGCAAGGATCTGTAGGACAGATACTCAGGAGCAGATTCTTCTTTTTGCATGAAAGCATTAACAATATGCTCTAGTACACTAAGCATGATATCCGGTAGTCAAGCGAGCTGTTGTGATATAGTCAAATATGGCAGCACGCAAGCGATCAGCAACCTAGTTCTGATTTAATTGCTTGTGCAAAACATTCAAGTCGTCCAATTCCATGATATCAATTAGATGCGGGCTTGGTGAGCAGATTAAAAAAAAAAGAAAAAAAAAAAAAAAAGATTAGCTTCAAGGAGCAAGTACGATAGCATGAGAATGGAGAAACCAACCATCATTGCTAACCACTTCTCCCTCAAGTCTTAAGTCTTAAAGGAGGCAGTATCATTTTATGTTTCTGCTGTTATAAAAGACCTGAGAATCCCTAAAGATATATTCCTATGATTAATTAAAGTATGTCTACAATGCGCATACCCGGCCCACGACACCCCATATCGCGCTCTTATGCCACCCGATGGCCAGTATGGCTATGCTTCGCGCTGTTTTGACCTCGTAACGGAACTATTCTTTGGGCTCCTGATTCGACCTAACAGGCGTCTCGCTTGATAGATTTATATGGTATCTTAGTTTACAGGAGCACATGCCCAACCCCAGCGACACGACTGAACACTACTTTTTCCCGACGTCCTTTAAAGCAAAATTTCAGGTTCTGTATCAGTCAGTGAGACAAATATTGGTCTGGTAGCGAAGCTCATCTAACACGCTCCGTCATAAGCGGGCTGGCACATTACTCTCTCTCGAGCTCGCCACTGGAATCTTCTGTAAACCGAAGCCCGTGATGTAGAAATATATGGCTTGATGAAATGTATGCCAAATCACACCCCTTATTCACGAAATAATAATGGCTGTTTCTCGAATCTGTTCGAAAAGATCTTATAGCAGACTGAACCGGGGCAGTTTATGTCTACAACACATATGAATTCATATAGCCACAGGGGGAAATACATGCAAGCGCTTATTCAAAAATAGGAAATGCTCGTATTTGTCAGTCATCTCAGGCAACTTATAAAAGAGGCTTGGAATGCACCAAACTTATTATCATCCTACACATTCAAATAATCACTTCATGAGAAACCCTGGAAGCCTTTCTATCTGAGAATCTCTGACAATGGCTTTTGCCGAAATCGCCACTAGAAGGCGCAATTAAATGGCGCAAGATTTAGTCAAAGCAAAACAAGGCTTGTTAAGGGTTTCTGTCTTCTGTGACAAATGAATCAAGGACGTAGCGGCAGTCTCGCCCGCCAATATACCCCGTTTGCCTTATGAAGTATTGGTCCAGATTTTCATCTGGGTGACATTGATCCCTTCTTCCTGACCATCTCTACCCTGCATGTGGACGAACTTCCGAGCTGTCTCCAGGGACTTTAGAGCCGCAACTGAGGACGCGTTTATCTGGACCATCTTCCGACCTCTAAGTGGCGAAGTAGTGAAAGCCTTCCTGCAAGCCGATGCACAGCGCGCAAATAGTCTGCACTACCGGACGTGAAAGACCTGCAACTCCGTCAACTATCATTCAGCTACAGAGCATCCGAACGCAGTATCATTTTCAGCGAGACAAGTGAACTCTTACTTGGGGACCAGAAACCGTGTTCGGTGGCGATCACTGGTTACGGATTTACGGAACTAATCCAAAGCGCCACAAATGCGGACAGCACGATGTCACAAGCTTCATCGAGTGGGATGCGCTGCCCATCGACCAGATCCTCAGACTCCCCGACCTTTGTCGTGGTGACACAGAGGAAGACATAGCCGTGCACTGGCTCTGCGCCTCAAGTTCTCCGAACGGATTCACTACGTGCCGAAAACGTGGTCGGTACAGATCAACGCAAAGGTCCCCTCCCCTACACCGCGCAACCAGGACCGGGTGGAACAAGGCGTCGGGTCTTTGTGGGAAAGCAGAGAAGGAAATGAGAAGTCCATGGAATTGAACTGTTCCGGAGTCCAGAAGATGGGCAAGTCATTAACAATCGCGTTATACCGAAAGACCCGAAGAAATGGACTCGATCAGGTTATCATCAGGCGACAGGATACTAGGAACTGATTCCGAGAATAGAAAAAGTAGACTATAAATACGGAGCAAGGAGTGCACCACCAGAAAACCAATTCTGCAAGTGTACATAAGTATCGTGGTGAGTTATGGCGCATGTTACAGAGCTTTGCAACCCACGTCCACGTGCAGCGAGTCGAAATCTCCCATGAACTGAAAGAGGTATCACAATTTTATACAGTCTCTCTGACCCTAACCATACACCTCGCCTCCAAGTTAACGCCCATGCACCAGGTGAGCTACACTACGTGATGGCTCTAATGCTTAGAACTTATACTTCTTTCTCTCGTCGCGCTTTTCTTCGTCTCTCTTCAGTCTCTTTCGGCTTTCATTTGCGATCATCTCGTCGAGACCCTCCTCTCTTCTCCATTGAGCACCTGGGCCTTCTTCGCGCCTGCTCTCTTCATATCGACGTTTCAATTCATCTTTGCTGATACCGTCGCCGGATACAAGAGCTTCAGGGTCGAGAGCCACATCCACATCTCCAGGCTTCTTGCGTTTTTGACCTCTGTCGTCGTCTTGACCAAGCACCCGCATATCGTTATGTCCCGTCTTGCTGAGATCGTACGTTCTATCGCTACCGAAGAATCCTTCGGCACGGGCCTGGCGCTCCGGAATGACCGTGTAGGCGGAACGAGGATGGCTACTATCCTCAGTCTCGTAGCCACGTCTGTTCTTGCGAAGGTCAAACTCGCCCGCCATGGCTTCGGTTTGTGTACCGTACTCGGTGGGAACACTGCTGGCCATGCCACCAGGTGTTTCTATGCCCGATGGCGTTTCAAGACCGGTACCAACATCCTCCTCGTCCTCGTCTTCGTCGTCTTCTTCCTCTTCCTCCTCTTCAGATTCTTCCTCGGGCGGTTGTAACTCGCCCCAAAGGTTGCGTTCCACGGGCTCTCCGGCCGGCGGCGCCGCTTGGGTCGGTTGCATGATACCAAAGATATCACCACCGAACAGAGGACGATTATACTCGTCCACGGGTGGCTTGCCCCAGCAGCCTGGATTGAAACCCCATTGCGCACCCGGTGGTATAGGAGCATTAAGGCCAGGAATCCGAAGGGACGGGTACGATGGAGGAGGGCCAAATCGCTGCTGGTGAATCAACCACGGGGGAGGAGCGCCTGGAGGGATGCTAAGGGACTCTTTGAGCGTGTCGCTCATCTCCCCCGGTCGCAGATGTCTCAGGTCAGTCTCGTACTCTTTGCCCTCGTAGTAGACTTCACCAAAGCGCGTGAGCGTTGGCTTCTCTTGGAATCTGAAGAAGGCGTCGTAAAGCTTCTGATAATCTATGTCTAGCTTCCCCAGCTTGCCAGACACTCTTTCTCTCTGTTTCTGCTTGAGACTTTGTTCTGCCTGCTTTTCCAAGACTGCATCTCTCATCTCGGCAATGCCAGTATCTGCGATAAACTTGGGAAGCTTGAAGGCAGACTTCTCAATACCACGCTTAGATGACAGATACTCTCGCTTCAGCGACCAATGCGGGGGAACAGGGACAACATTACGCTGAGCCTTGATCTGAACAAGCAATCGTGGATCTGCGGACGACGTATCGTGCCACTCGACGACCTCGGGTTTTGTGACCAGTGCTTTTAGCTCAGCAACCGAGAGCTTGTTGAGCTGTTTCCTCTTCTTCTTGGAAAGCTTGGCAGGACCGGTCTCCTCGTCCTCGTCGGGGATCTCGTCGTCGTCGTCGAAGAAGACCTCACCTTGATTGCCAGCATTTGCTTCCTTGGCAATATCATCCTCTTCTCTAGAGACACCGAACCTTGTGAAGATGTGCTTGTACATGGCAAATGCGGGATCATCGTTGTCGAAATCGATTTCGACGGGACCATCGGGTTCTGCCTTGTCAGGGACCGATGCATCTTTCTTGACTTCAAGGCCCGTTGTGCCATTCGCCGTGCCAGCATCCCCTGGTTTTGAAGTGTCGCCGCCGTTTGTCTGTGCTTCCGGTGTCTCTTCCGCTGCTGTGGAATCCTGGGAAATGTCAGCAATGCTTGCGCAGCGAGAGCATGGCTGGCATACCTCTGGTTGCGCCTTCTTCTCAGCCTTCTCAGCCTTTTTCTTTGCGCGCCTCCTCTGGTTCTTGCTCATCTGTGGTGCCGCCATCTCGATAATCGTTATCAAGCAGGGCCAGTCCCGATGACAGTCACCCAAGGATTGATGTGTTTTGCCTGACAACTTGTGTAGGTCGCGTGAGGCTAACGCAGCTTTGTCGTGCGCCGGAGTCGAAGGCGTCTGGAACTTTTCTGTGGCTGGAGCTTGGCTCTCCTGCCGCGACAGTTCGAGGCTGCCCGCCGGAGCTTGGAGCACGTTTTCTGTAGCTTTTGGACACCCAGTTACTAGGTCTTCAGTTACACTCTGTGTGCTTAATTGCACTCTTGAAAGCCGACTATCAACAAAACAGAGGGGGGTCATTCAATGCCAGACTTCCAGATTTCGCCTCAAATTCCGCTGTAACTCTGTATCTTTCGGTGAGATTCAAGGCCAAGTTTGTTCAAAGATTTTCAAAGCAATTCTCAAAACCAGCACAGTAGCTCCATAAGATATTGGTTGCGTAGTAAGGCGCAAAGCTGTGTCCGAACCAAGTGAGACCAGGCGCAAAGTCTTAGGTAATCTGTAATCGCGCCGGCGATTGCGACAGGGATGAACACGCGGCAGTGGATGGCCATCGGTGCATTCATCTCCAGATTTCTCGGCTGTAACTCGTATCAATCAATGCACATGCAATTTTATGAACGCCGCTCGAATGCGCTACTTCGAACCACTATCGCCTTCAACTTCGTGATTGGAAGCTCGAGATCCCATAGCAGTCCTCGACAATAACTAAACCTCTTGTACCCTGAAAGTGTTGTCAGAAGTCGGAAACATCTTCAGCAATGGTTCAGTGAAACCGCCAGACTCATTCCTCGTCCTCCTTTTTAAGGTTACGCCTTTTGCTTCTTTGAAGTCCGTCGTTCGTTACAATCTACCTCAACACACATATTCGCGATGCCGCATTCCACTTCATCAGGCTCGTATTCCCGCGAGCCATCGGTATCGCGCGCGACTCCAAAGTCTCTTGCCGATAGGGATGTCGACAGTGGACTGGAGAAGTTCCCTGACCACATCGATGCGCCCATGTTTGCGAACAACGGCTGGAGAGAGTCTAGCCCCGCCCGTGGATATACTCCAGGTCTAAACGGGAGCACGAGCACGACACCCGCAGTCGAGAGGTGGCAGCCGAGACGAGATAGCCTCCAAGCAAGAGGCGTCAGATGGGGACCAATGGACGGTCCTTCGAGGCAAGGGCCGGGACATGGGAGGCAGAAGAGCATTACTCAAGCAATCCGGACGATAAGAGGGAGAAACGGCAGCGTCAGTCAAAATGCGCATGAAATCGCCGACGCACTAAAGGCGCCTTTGTCGTGGCAGCTCATTGTATGTCATCTTGTTTCTGAAGGAATCACCATTGCCAACTTCCCTGCTGACAACGTGCGTCATGTAGGTCCTGTGTGTTATGTGGTACATGTCCTCTGCCTTAACCAACACATCGTCCAAGTCCATCTTGAATGCCTTTGACAAACCAGCCACCCTGACGATGGTCCAATTCTTCCTCGTCGCATTCTACTGCATTACCTCGTCATGGCTGGCTTCGATCTTCCCGAATCTGCGAACCTCGATACCGGCCCTGAAATACCCGATCCGCCAGCCCTCGCGCGATGTGATCAACACGACTCTGCCCCTAGCTGCCTTTCAGATCGGTGGTCATCTTCTGAGTGCATCAGCTACTTCCAAAATACCCGTTTCTCTGGTACACACGGTCAAGGGCTTGTCGCCCTTATTCACTGTCTTCGCTTATCGGTTCATATTCAATATCAAATACCCAATGGCAACATACTATTCACTCATACCCCTCACAGCCGGTGTCATGCTGGCTTGCTCGGGAAATCACACGTTTGGGGGCGAGCTGCTGGGGTTGATATATGCCTTTTTGGCAACAATCCTGTTCGTAACGCAGAATATTGTTTCGAAGCGGCTTTTCAACGAGGCTGCCAAAGCCGAGGCGGAAGGGCATGCGGCCAAGTCTCAAAAGCTGGATAAGTTGAACCTCTTATGCTATTCCTCTGGGATGGCTTTCGTCCTCACGTCACCAATTTGGTTCTGGAGTGAGGGCATATACTTGATCAAGGACTTTCTCACCGACGGCGCGGTAGACTTGACCGGCAAAGCAAACGCCATGGATCATGGGCGGCTCTTCCTGGAGTTCCTCTTCAACGGCACATTCCACTTTGGGCAGAACATTCTGGCCTTTGTTCTGCTATCACTGGTCTCACCTGTCACCTACTCTGTTGCATCATTGATCAAGCGAGTTTTCGTCATTGTGGTAGCCATCATCTGGTTTCAGAACACGACAACCAGACTACAAGCCGTTGGAATTGGTCTTACCTTCCTCGGTCTCTACTTGTATGACCGTTCCAGCGAGAGCAATAAGGCAGACAAGCGTGCTCGCATGCTCAGCCAAAGCAATGTCGATCGTCCATTACTACCGCTGAACACCCAGGGTGCCTTCCAGGCCAGCCAAATGGCACCTGTGTTTGAGAGCCCGTCAGTGGTGTCCGCAGGACCCAACCCTCACGCTTACACGAATGGACACACGGCGCTTGCCAATGGCGGAAGCGACGATTCTAAGAAGAACGACGATACTGGCGGCGGACGGCAAAGAGGCAATAGCAACGCCACTTGGCTGGCGCCTGGAACCAGGCAGGAAGATACGTGGAGATTTCAGGATCGTATGCAGCAACCTCAGCGCGTAACATGAAGTCTCGTGTATTAGTGTAATGCGTAAATGACATATATATGTGTACAGAGATGGATGATGACTACTGGACTCGAGGATGTTGATGGTGACCAGAGTCCATCTTTTCCATATAATTAGACTTGGGATATGAACTTTGGCCAAGCAATCGTCAATGGTAAATTAGGCATCAAGCGGACTGGAGTTTTGACGGCACTGGCTCAATTAATTCAAAGCCAGATCTTCGTGTACAAGTATCGTCTTATGGACAATAGATACTCTGTTGCAAATTTTAGATATCTTTTACCAGTGACTTGCTCCAATTCCAGAGCAAGAGTGTCTGTGTAGTATTTTTGCATGACTATTGTTATTATCCATGAAAATGTGATCTACTCCTATGGGCATCTTGTCATTGACTAATGGCGAGGTCACGAGGCAAGAATGGACGGGATGATGCGTTAGAAATACTGTCCAAAACTTGTGAAGAAATTCATTGCCTATATCAGCATCATCGCATATCCAATCTTTGAAACAGTTGTAGCTTGTGCAACTGAATGCGCACCTAGGTAAGTTACCGTACATGAATGTAAGTAAGGTAGCACAAGACATAGAAGATAGCGTACCTAAGGTTAGCAGAGTATTTGTGTGGCTGTTTTCTGGGTCCTAAAGCATCATCACGGTCCACTGGCAGAATTGAATTTGGAGCTAGTCAAGCTGAAGTTGGCCCCACTGTCCATGTTTACCCGATTCCCAATTTCGGCGCATCACGTGATTGGCGCTTGGACCAGCACGGAGCTTCTCGGCAAGAAAGGCTCGACAGAACCCAGCTTGAGGTTTTTGTCCGTGGACCTCATCTCTTCAATTTTCCTCTCCCCATACTCCATCACCAACCACCACCCCATCCTCAATTGCTGCTTGTCATCTCTCAAGATGTTCAAGAGGTATGTACAAGCTGCCCTGCGCACTTTTGCATTGGCCTTGCCGCCAATTGGCGTCCATTGAGCTGACTAGAACCCCTTCTCCTCGAACAGCGGCATTTCCTCCTTCTCCAGAGCTGCGGCCCGGTCCCCCTTCGTCGCGGGCTCGCGCCGCGTCGCCAGACCTTCTGCCTTTAGATACCCCATCAGCAGCCGGTTTGCCAGCACAAACAGCGTTGGCGATGGCAAGGTTTACCAGGTGAGTTGCACAGCTAAAGCTCCATCCCTCTGATGAGGCGACCGAAGCTGACGTGGTGACAATACAGGTTATCGGTGCCGTCGTAGATGGTCAGTACAAACTTTTCAGCAACTCAATAGAGCTTCGCGACGCTACAAATAGAACCCTATTGACTCTCTTCTCACAGTCAAGTTCGATGGACAGAAGCTGCCTCCTATCCTGAACGCCCTGGAGACGACGAACAACGGCCAAAAGCTTGTGCTCGAGGTCTCGGTAAGTCCATCACGACTCGATCACGGCCATCGAACCGCTTGACTAACGGAGACCAGCAACATCTGGGTGAAAATGTCGTCCGTTGCATTGCCATGGACGGTACATTTCCCTGCCCCTAGAAAATTTTGGTCGCGACGCTAAACAGTACACAGGTACCGAGGGTCTTACCCGAGGACAGAAGGCTTCCGACACTGGTGCCCCCATCACAATTCCCGTTGGTCCTGCCACTCTAGGCCGTATCCTCAACGTTACCGGTGACCCGATCGATGAGCGTGGTCCCGTCAAGACCGACAAGTACCTGCCCATTCACGCCGACCCCCCGGAGTTCATTGAGCAGTCGACCACTGCCGAGATTCTGGTTACCGGTATCAAGGTCGTCGATCTCCTCGCTCCCTACGCTCGTGGTGGAAAGATTGGTCTCTTCGGTGGTGCCGGTGTCGGCAAGACTGTGTTCATTCAGGAGCTTATCAACAACATCGCCAAGGCCCACGGTGGTTACTCCGTCTTCACCGGTGTCGGTGAGCGTACCCGTGAGGGTAACGATCTGTACCACGAAATGCAGGAGACCTCCGTCATTCAGCTCGATGGCGAGTCCAAGGTCGCCCTGGTGTTCGGTCAGATGAACGAGCCCCCGGGAGCCCGTGCCCGTGTCGCTCTTACCGGTCTGACCATTGCCGAGTACTTCCGTGACCAGGAGGGTCAAGATGGTATGGATTTCTTGCTATATCTAGGAAACAGATTATGGGCTAACTCTGACCAGTGCTTCTCTTCATCGACAACATCTTCCGTTTCACTCAGGCCGGTTCCGAGGTGTCTGCTCTGCTAGGTCGTATCCCCTCTGCCGTCGGTTACCAACCCACCCTCGCCATTGATATGGGTGGTATGCAAGAGCGTATCACCACCACCAAGAAGGGTTCCATTACCTCCGTCCAGGCCGTCTACGTCCCTGCTGATGATTTGACTGATCCTGCCCCCGCCACCACCTTCGCTCACTTGGACGCCACCACTGTCTTGTCCCGTGGTATCTCCGAGTTGGGTATCTACCCCGCCGTCGATCCTCTTGACTCCAAGTCTCGTATGCTTGACCCTCGTATCGTTGGTCAGGAGCACTACGACACCGCTTCCCGCGTCCAGCAGATCCTCCAGGAGTACAAGTCCCTCCAGGATATCATTGCCATTCTGGGTATGGACGAGTTGTCGGAAGCTGACAAGCTCACCGTCGAGCGTGCCCGTAAGATCCAGCGTTTCCTGAGCCAGCCTTTCACTGTCGCCCAGGTTTTCACTGGTATCGAGGGTAAGCTGGTTGACCTGAAGGAGACCATCAACTCCTTCAAGGCCATTCTGGCTGGTGAGGGTGATGACCTTCCCGAGGGTGCTTTCTACATGGTTGGTGACTTGGCATCTGCCAAGGAGAAGGGTGAGAAGATCTTGGCCGAGCTCGAGAAGCAATAAAGGATTAGTTAAATCCAGGCTGTTAAATAGAGAGTGGCTGCTGGGGATGCAAGGATGGTGGCCTGTGTATATCTAGAAAAGGAGAGCCAGTCCGGTTGAGGAGCGGTTTTCTAACTCAATCGATTCCTTTTGTGAGCTGTATACCATGAATCCACCATAATTTCCCGAACACCTGTTCTTGGCATCGACCGTGTGCTTCTTGTGCTTGTTTCGGCAGAAGTGAGTTCAAAAAAAAATCTTGCCACTTGAAGAATAAAATGCATCATATGCTCAGATGTTTCTGAGAACGCGCAAGCTCGAGCTGTCGGATGATTTCATTTGACTCGACGGGAATTGTCTAGCTTCTAACCCTCAAGCTTTTAATAAGAGTAAGTGCCGATGAGCTTCGCTTAGATCGCCAACTTGCACATGTTGCAAGTCATCTCCGCGGATCTTGCAACACTATGCCTGCTCAATTTGTCGGGTGTTAAGGCCAAGGTTTCATCTCCTGTCATGGATAATCTTCCCTATGGCACATTCAAGAGTAAACAGGTTGCTGATCTGCCACATCTGCATTCGGTTCCGTGTTGATTGAGGCTTTCAACTGCTGAAATTCGAAACCCGGCCATTCCAGCACTTTGCCTGGTTGCATAAACGGCAAGTCTGGAGACAATGGCAATCTCGGAGGGAGTGCGCTTGCCGCCATATCCATATGCTCATTTCAATCGGAAAGAATTCATCCGACTATTTTTCTCACAACCATCACAGAATCACGATGCTCTTCTCTTCGTTGTTCTTCATCCTGCGATCTTTGGTGGTTAAGCGGTCTACCACCACCATACTATACGTCTAGGGCGGTCCGGGGGAACAAGACTTAATATCCCTGAACGTGTTCTCGTCGACGCTTTGTCGGACTGGGTCTTGGAGCGTTGTAGACAGACATCTGTGATCTCAAGCGGCCGTTTCGGCTCTTATTGACGCGTTATACACCGAAGCACAACCACCAGGTGCGACATAAAGGTCATGTCTACTCACCAGCCGGGTGCGTTATGGTCTGGCTCGGTTTTTCGACACCTACATCAAGGTCATTTTTCCAAGCGGTAGCGCCCGGTTCTACAGAATGTCAGGGCTGAGTTGTGTATCTTTGCTGCCATTCTCGTGCCTGTGGAACTTCATGGCAAGGAAGGATATACGATTGGGAAAAAATGAAAAAATAAAACCCTATATCGCCTTGGTTTTCAACAGAACTTGACTTTGCTCGTGAGCAAAATCTGCTGTGTTACCATTGGTTCAATCGCGAATGGATCTTCCAAAAATTGTAGGCTTCTATAAATCGAATGCAGTGTAGCCTCGGCTGACTGACGTACTCTAAGCCTCCTACTAAAAACAAGTAAAGACTGGGTATTTCAAGCGAGACAAATGTGGTATAATGTCATGTAAATGAGACTCGCCGAGGCCCTTTCATCTCGACCTTTGCTTACATTAAAAGCTTTGACGACAAAGTGGTCCTAGGCGTGATTTTGGAGTCTTTATCGACTGTGGCGGAGTCCAGGTTAGGGAGAAGACCAATCTTGATATGTTTCCTCCTGTGGGCTATTTCTAGAATCAACTGTGAACCCACCTCAAAGCTTGCCAATCCCATCCACTAAGTACATGTAGACAGACCATCAGGGGCAAGTATTGGGCCTCAGCTTACCAAATCCATGAAAATCTCCACGGCAACCTTTTCGAAAGGATTGGAATGGCACTTCAGTTATTTGCCTTTCTATCGGCCAGCCGTAAAGTCGTAGGACATGGCTGGTAACGGGTGGCATTCTAGGTTCTTTCTCCTCGACGTCTAAGCCGGCTCGTGTCGGCGAACACCACAGACAACGCAAACCACTTCGACAGCGGGGCGTTTTCTACAGTGGCGCATTTTAACTGGTCAGCGAGTGATATAATTATTCAAAGTCAGCAATGCCGCTCGGTTACATCAAGCTCAAATGCTACGTATGCAGCTGGTGCGCCTGAGGGTGTTTGGTTTCTTATACCCTGGTCCTCCCAAGACGTATATGATCACTGTCAATTGCGGTTAGCTGTCTAAAACTGTTCTTTCCGCACATACGATACCTAGAATTAACATTGCTATATTCACTCACCATGTATTAACCGCATGGCATAAAACCATCAAAGACGACAGCACGAATAGTAACATTGAACGATCTAGAAAGCTGTCAACATCTACGTAGACCATTGGTTTGAGTCACAGTCAAGGATGTCAATTGGTTGAAACACCCTATGAAGCTCATGCAGAATAAATTAAGCAGTGAGACTGATACTGATTGTCGATCTGGTATCCTTGAGTATGGAGCCATTGATTATCATCTAGATGAACTCGTTTCAGCAGATAGATGATTATGAGTTACCGAATGTGGGAGACTTTGTCTTCCGTGAGGTTAAGGTACCTTATAACAACAAATGTTTTGATTGATGGGCTCGGAAGAGAGCTGTATCGACTTTTCTTTTTTGCATATTTCACGAGTGTAGCGCATCGCCTTTTAATCGTTGGAGAGACTGGTTGCCCTCGATTCAATAACATAGTTGCACAGAGTACCGCGGATCCTTAAAGGAGCATAATGCATTGACTTCCGAATGGCAACGCAATCCAACATCCATTATGACCAGCACTACTGCTTTCTTCACTCTGCAAACAAGCCGCTGGTGTATTTGGGAATATCTAGTCGTAGTTTACAGTATATATATAAATCGACCATGTTGAAATGCTCATGGAAACACGCTAAATACCAGTAGGTTGATATCCGCGCCGGAGTTACTATTAAGGCGGAGTGATAATAAGTCTTCCTAGAGGCTATCAGAGAAAATAATCAGATACTATGCATTCAAACTGATATTTCACAACTAGTTGAGGTGCTGTTATTCATCACACTTTGATGATACTCTCATCTCTGGCTGAAGACTTAATGTTCTGGAAACATTCGCATTTATCAACGAATCAGTCGATATTGTCATTACTGGGTTAGCCTTCTTGATTGCCGTTTGTATCAAATTGATTGTAATAATCGGGACGAACGCTACAGCTTCTGTAAACCTTCCATAGAACGTAAAACTCTATTTCTTCTTGTTTCCGAATTCGGGGCCAATAGACTTGATGGTTCCATCCAGTCATCACGGACTGGAATGAGAGCGGGAAATTAGTGATATTCATGTTGTTCCTTGACACTATTGGAACAAGTTGCCTTTTTCCCCCGTAAAAAAGAATAATAATAAAAAAAAAGAAGGAGAAAAGGAAAAAAATGAAAAAAGGAAGGCCAAGTAAGGTGGGAAAGCTGTTATCGTATCAGACAGGTTTGCTTTTACTTGAAATCAATTGACCAAATCACATGAAGCGTGAGCCAATCTTAGAGCTGTGTTGGCATACGAAGGATTCCTTTTTAAGATGTCTGCATTAGGGTCATTACTTTAGAGGTTTTCCAGACGAATGATCTTGGAATTATAGACTTACCTAAATTTGAGGTAATTATACTAGTCCATGTGGACTAGATATTTGGCCACAATAATTTCTAGCCGGAGTATCTAAGCACTTTTCAAAAGGCTAGGCCCGTTGTCTATTTGTAATTGTAAACACGGATTATCCTCTCGATTTCGATGTTGGCCTATCTTTTTGCATCACTTTGAAAGACTACCTACCCTAGAAGAAATAAGGAAGTACACACGGTCGTTTCCAATTTAAGACAATCCACCGATCGAAATCCTGCATAATATCACAAGATTCATAAAAGCCCATATGACAGTGGTATTTAATTCTCTCAGTAATGATACGTGCCGATTATTCATAAGCAAGTGAAAATGGTGTTCATTACCTAAAAATCTCACTATCAGTGTGTGATGGACCGAAGGTTCCATTAATATTAGTTATCCTACAAGAAAGTATACTTCTAACATTATTCTATGCCGCAAGGCTGCATTAGTCATGGACTGGGCTTAGTACTAAAGAGCCGAGAAAGGGGTTCCGCGGATCGTTGCAGTGCCGAGGCGCTCTACATTGAATCTCCCCGCACTTATACTAGACCCCATCGCTGCACCATCCCACAACAACATTCGACATAAAATGCACTTCTCTTGGTTGATCAGCTATAGACAACCGCCACGAATTTCTTGAGACTATGAAGTTCATTTATGCTGACACAACCCTCGCGTAGGATCGCAGACAATCCGCAGTTACCTCGTAACAATTAAATTCAGGAAGTCGTTCTCGACTAGCAATGGCAACCTCGTTGCCAACACATGCGCCTATAGATGTATTCGGTCGGCTTCCTGTTGAGATTCGACTAAACATAATGGATCACTGCCATGGTCCTTCGTCCCTCTGGAGTCTGATCAAGGCATCCCGGGCGATGTCCTCCGTGTTCGAGGGATACGGGGCTGAAATTATCGAGAACAACATTGCAAAGACCGTCCCAGTCCAGACCCAGACCGTAATGAGGGCCGTATTTCGGACGCGTATAGGCTGCGGACCGGGACTCGACGATGCCAAGAATCTAACTAAAGTCAACTCACCTCCAATTATCGAAGACAAAGACAATGAGAATAGGGACATTGAACTGCATCGTCGGTTCCTGACCCTGGCACATCGGATTCACACGTTGGCCCATGCCTGTATCGACCACTATATTGAAAAATCTCTCACCATCCGTCCAGCTTCTGTTGCGAAATTCCCAAACAAGATTCACAACCGTCGCAAAAAGGATGGCGAATCCGAAGACTGTCGATACCAGCCTCGTATTACGGGCCCACCTTCGTGGGTAGAGGAACATCGAGTTATCAAAGCACTGTGGCGTGTGCAGCTGTTCTTCGAGCTCAACAGTGCTCGCACAAGGCACCGTCTGGATTGGCCAGTTGTGGATTTGAATGCCCTGGCGTCGTCGAGCCTTCCAGGGTACTTCTCCATCAATGATTACGAGATCCAGCAGATCCTGACAGTATACGAGTACTTGGAGCAACTGCAGAATCAGCAATGTCTTCACGACTACAGGCTCCCAACCATAGGTAAGGGCTTAGCCATCGATCACAGCTGCGCGGACCAGACTGTCTCTGGTTTCCGAGAGGAATGTCTCCAGCACGGTCCTGGTCATATTGACTGGTCGCCGACGTCATGCGCATCCCAAAGAGTTCTAGCGAACGGTGGCTTAGCAGCACCGATACCAGGGATACCATTTGAGCCCTATCGCAAGTACGGTCTTGCCCTATGGGACAATGTTCGCATGCGAGACTTGGGCTTATCGGAACCCCGACGTATGGCCATGTTCAGTATGTCCAAGTACTTCTTTAGATGGTACAGCATTTTGACGGAAGAGGAGAGAAAACTACATCCGTGGGGATAGTTGATGAGTCTACAGGCTGCGAGCACTAATGGATTTTCTAGTGAGTTAGGGGGTTGCGCATAGAGGGTCAGCCCGTATATGCCATTGTCAGAGCTTTCCGGAGAGCATAGTATCGTTTGATGCCATCCTAGCTGGGATCTGTTGTATGAATAGTCTTGAATCTATACTGAATTATGTATCGACTATAGCTCACACGTGTATATCAAAGTCGCATTTCAGGTAAAGTAACCGTCCAAAAACAGCTGGTGCTAGAGCGGCGGGTAAGTCCTAGGAAACATACAAAAGCGCCTGACAGATTATCAAATAGGAAGTGGAATGTTCCGCCATCTCGACTTTTCGGAGCCCGAAATAGTCCAAGATCTTAGGATATTTGAGTACAACTGAGATATGTGACGCAAAGATTTCTTGGTCAGCACTGGACAAGGTCGACCATCGTCACGTAATACGGGCGATGCACGGGCCAGGGAGCTTCGGGCAGCTCCAAAAATGGAAACTTCTAAACATTTTCTACCCGCCCGTCACAATGCAAGGTTGTGCATTCGCCCGCTCGCATTGAGCGTCAATTCCTCGAATGTATGCTTCTTGGGCGCGTGCCTCTCGCCCCGCGGCCCTTTGTGCTTCGCAAGCCCGCTTAGCGACGCGTTCCGACCGATGTTTCCACGTCTCCGCGCCCGCCAGAGCAGCCGCCGATGCCACCGACCCCAACAACGAGTCGCAAGACGGTGCCGACAAGCCTGCGGATAGCGAGAGCAGCGGCACAGGTCCAGAGAACACCAAGGACGATGAGTTGTTCGGCGAAAAGGGTCTCAACAATAATGGCGATGCGCGCGGTCGGCAGAGACGCCCAAATGGAACTGCCAGGTTCCGTGCCTCGAAGCGCAAGACCCCAGAGGAACTACCACCGATCCATTTGCCTGCAAACTTCCACGAAGACCATGTGTTCCGAAACGATGACGTGCGGGACGACCTTACTGGTCTGCGACTCAAAGCCCCTGACGCATCCGGTTCTCGCGAGGCAATATTTCTGCTGGCATTAGAAGAGCTCAAGCAGCAGAATCCGGACCAGTTTAATATCATTGATCGGGCGTGGAACAGTGTATTCGAAGCTGCTGCTTGGAACGATGATGACATTCGGCAATTCCAAGACAACCCACGGTTGGAAGACATAGAAATGGCAACTCTCAAAGGGGCTACTATGCTTATTGCGGGTTGGAATGCCGTCATGACGGCCGCCCCGACAATGCTGGCAGACTCGCCCGAGCCATTGGAAGAATACACAAAAACTCTCCAGAACGTGAGGGACTACCGGAGGACTGAGCTACGAGCGGATCAAATGAAGGCGTATGAAATGGCGGTGTATTACGTGGAAAGAATGCTTCCCTATGATCTCGCCCCTGAGGATACGTCTTCAATGCTCAAAAACATTCTTCGCTCCAAACTTCGATACCAGGGCCGGTTGGGCCTTGTCCACCATGACGCCCTTATTGAGGCCACCTCATCCATCCGAGCTGACTTTGCCATAAGCCCTCCTAAGAATATCAAGGTCACTGAGCTCAAGCGTCCCGTCACAGTGCTTCATTTCCCATACTACTCCGGCTTCGAATGGCCCAAGCATGTCATGCGGGATGTTGCAGCCGAGCTTGGTGCCGATATGGTTCAGCTCACTGCCCAGGACATCGCTCGGATTGCCGGGTCCTATCTTGGCCAGGATATAAGTCGAGCTCCAGGCCCGCTTTCACTGCTCGGCTATAAGACTGCCGAAAATGCTGGCAGGATTAAACGGCGAGCTCCTGAGCAGTCTGACGAGGAACTACGCAACGACATGGCATTTTCCATTGTCATGCACGGCGAAAAACCGAAAAAGGAGGGCAAGAAGAAACTGTCTGTCATGGATTATGTGCTCGGCGAGCCCAGTCGAGGGAAGTCGGATGAGATGTGGGTGGACTTGAAGATGAACGCTGTTTTGGAAGAACTGGTTCATGCGACTAGCTCCGTTTCTTCTGGGCAACGCCCTTTGATCGTCCATATACATGACATCAACGCCCTGAATATGGACGACGAATGTGGCGCTATCATACTAGGCAAGCTGCGTAAGATCATTGATGATTTGTGGGTGGAAGGCAAGAAAGTGGTGCTTGTCGGTACCTGTTCGAGCTTGGGTGCTCCCACTACCTATCATAGGGCATTGAAAGATCTGAAAGAGGCCGAGAGATTTATCACCCTCCACACAAAACCTTACAAGCCAGTGGGAAGTCCTTCCAATGATGCTTCTACCCTGATTGTTGGACATACCGGCTCCAAACCGTTCATCAAGAGGCTAGAGGAAACTGCACGCGACGAATATCTAGATGAAAACGCAAGGAACATTGCCGCTATGCTGGGAACCTTGGTGGGCGCCAGTCACGACAGTGGTGCCCCTCAAATCAACTTCAGTCTGACGGCGATAGAACCGCGACATCGTCCTGATATTCTTTCGCAGAAGCTTCTACCAGTATCGGAGGTATATCGGGTTGTGAAAACCATGATTGGACTTCGGAAACAACATCCTGAAGTCTTTGACCAAGCCGTCCTGGAAGAAGCACTTCGTCTAATCAAGCATGTCGATGAGACAAACGATCGTATGAACAACATACTAGACAAGGTTGAGAGCGAGATCAAGCGCAACCTCATGACCGATACGACTGGTCGCACAACAGATTATGAAAAGAGATTTTTGTCGGCATTGGTGAATCCCAAGGACCTGAAGACCACTTTCAACGATATACACGCACCGCGTGAGACGATCGAATCAATCAAGATGCTTACGCAACTGTCGCTCCTCCGCCCCGAGGCCTTTGCATACGGTGTTCTGGCTACGGACAGGATACCTGGCTGCCTCCTCTACGGCCCACCAGGAACAGGAAAAACGCTACTCGCGAAAGCAGTAGCGAAGGAGAGTGGGGCCAACATGATTGAAGTCTCTGGCGCAAGCATCAACCAGATGTATGTGGGTGAGAGTGAGAAGAACATCAAAGCACTGTTCACTTTGGCAAAGAAGAAGGAACCTCTCGTCATTTTCATCGATGAAGCGGATGCGCTGCTGGGTGCGCGAGGAGGTCGCAATGATGCGGCGGGACGGAGGGACGTCATCAACCAGTTCCTGCGCGAGTGGGACGGCATGGAAACGTCAAAGGCGTTTATAATGGTCGCAACGAATCGGCCATTCGACTTGGACGAAGCGGTGTTACGACGTTTGCCGAGAAAGTTGCTCATTGACTTACCCCTTGAAGCAGATCGTGCTGCCATCTTCAGAATCCATCTTAAAAATGAAGCACTCGATGATACTGTTTCGATTGAACAGATGGCCAAGCAAACGACCCTATACTCTGGTTCCGATCTGAAGAACGTGTGCGTAGCTGCTGCTATGGCCGCTGTCAAAGAAGAGCTTGAGGCATCTGAGAAACATACTGGCCCGGAGCCATACGTCTGGCCCGCAAAGCGTATTCTGAACCGCAGACACTTTGACAAGGCGCTATCTGAGATTCCCGCTAGTGTCAGTGAAGACATGGCGACTCTAAACGCGATCAAGAAGTTTGACGAAAGATATGGAGAGAAGAAAGCAAGGCGCAAGCGCCGCGGTATGGGATTTGAGGTAATACCAGAGGCTACTGATTCTCATGAGGCTAGAGTTAGAAGTGACGATCGGTGAAAGGCCGTCCTTGGCTTTGTATAGAATGTAAATAGACTGTATACTTAACTACTTGCCATAAGAAGTCTGTTGCCGATTTGATGGCTTGATACCCACAGATTTGTTTCTACTGGCGCGGCTACAGGTGCAATTTTGGCTGCATACAAACAGGGTGTCGAAGATGCATCGACCGCCTTGTCCATACAAACAGGGCGGAAGGTGGTGTCCAATGATAGAACGACTTCTCATGTTCCACCAACCACTACTGATGTTGCCCCCCTGTTGCATAATGTACCTCCTGTTATGCGAATCTTGCTTGTTCAACAGAGGCCCTGGGGAAAAGAGAAATACATGGCATCCTCCCTGTGCAGGTTGACAGCTTCGCAGCCATCGTACCCAGCACACAACCGCCTACCAGCACCACCGCAACCAATCAAGAACCTCGAAGGACTCTAGCCGACCGGCACACAAATCTCAACCCTAACACGCTCTACTTCCAGCCATGTCAGACTACATTCAGGACTTCGACCTCACCGCCGCCTTGGGCGCCAACGAGCCCACCCTCGAGGACCAGTGGCTCCCTCCTGCTGGTGAAGACTTTGACTTCTCGGCCCTGATTGGCGACGAGGGTGATGCCATCGACCCCGGCCTGCTTGAAATGCCCACCAATCAGCAATACCTGGGATTCACCGACTTCTCCGTCCTGCAGCCTGCCTATGGTGGCTTCGACTTGGCCCAATCGTGAGACTTTTTTTTTTAGCACTTGCTAACAAAAAGGGTGTTAGCAAACTTCAAGACCACAATTGGAGCACCGTGAACGAAAGCGTCTCTGCCCTTGCTCCAAAGCCTAATTGCAGGTCACCGACCTTAATCAGCTCTGTGAGCTCATGGCCGCAGTTGATGCTACAGCCGCCCAATAACATTAACATCCCGGATGCTGGGTCAGGCTCTTCAAACGGAGCCTACCAACACGGTGTTGACCTGCTAGCACCCGAATACGACTGGCAATCTCAAGATCATGCTAATGCGGAGCTGAATTTGCCATCTCCGTTGGCCCTGCCGCGTGTAGTTTCATGTGTATTCGAAGGATGTCACCAGTCTTTCAATCATTGGTCTGAACGCAATGATCACCAGCGTTTGGCTCTGCACTATCGCTGTATGGTTCCGGAATGTGGTCAACAGTTCGCTTCTTCTTATGAACTCCAAGACCACGCCAGGGAGAAACAACACGAAAGCTTCACATGCAATATCACAGGCTGCCGTCGAGCCTTTATTGTTCGCGAACACCGCGACGGCCACCAATCGCACTTGCATTCCCAGGATCATTATCAAGTCGAAGGAAACCATCCGCTTGCTTGCATTGAATGCGGCGAGATACTACCATACCGAGCTCACTTGCAAGCGCACGCAAATTTGAAGCAACATAGCCCATTCCAATGCATATGCGGGAAAAAGTTCGCCAGACTCGATGTCCTACACCGTCATTTCGACTCTTATGGCCGAGACATGCCCAAGTTTCCTTGCACCTTTTGCAAGTCCCATCGAGGCAAGCTTGGCTTCCGCCGTCGGGATCACCTTGTACAACATCTTCGCGGGTATCACAAGTTCGACTTGGAAGAGATAAACCAAATCTCGCCGGCCTTGAGGGACATCAGATTGCGAAACTCGCCGGTCTGTCCGCATGTTGGGTGCGAATACCACCGTGACAGCTCTTTCCGAGATCTTCCCCTCGAACAACAACTGGAGGACAGGCCATTCACTAAGCAGTCGGACTTCAGCAAGCACCTAAAGGAAGTCCATGATGAGACACCTTTCCCCTGCAAGTTCCCAGGATGTGACAAGGTCGGCGGCAAGGGCTATATTCGTCAGAAGGACCTCATGAAGCATCAGACTGCGAAACATCCAGAATTCGCTTAATCGGAAGGGGCCGAACAACGCAATGCTTCATATGACTGTGGCTCGGTTACAGCCAAAGCTCAGCTCTCCACCGAGGGCGAGTCTGTCAGACATGCAAATGACCGGTCCCACTACCAGAAATTGAATCGCTATTTCGCAAGGGTAGAAACAGGTTTCAGCTGCGTTAATCACTTGGGGGGCTTTCCGTTCTGCTGGACGCCGCCTTTCGGTCATGACGTTCATCACTATCGTGGATTCAGATGGTATACGGACTAGTTAGGATTTTGCTTTGTTTCCTTGTTGGCGATTGGTTGCAGTGGCCTGTTTTCGTGGATCTGTTTCACTCCATAACGAGAAAAAAAAAAAGTCTTTTTTTCATTAGGCTCGCTAATCATCACACTTCACAATCACCCTCCCTTGGCCGCTACACACATTACCCTCAGTTTAGATCAACAACCCCGAGGAAATCAAACTGTCTTCCCTTTTAAACAATGCGTTTGATTCTAGTCCTTCATGCAATCACTAAGTATTATGAACTTACGACAAACCAACTACTCCGACCCATCAACACCCAGAATCCACCCTCAAGTTCCTACCTGTAATATATGGGAGCGATGAGGCATATCAAACGTCCTCAGGGGAACACCACATCCCCAAACCGCTAGGTTCACAATTTGCATGGGGATGACAATGATCAGGCATTTTGCAACTGTGACCAACGTAACGTAGCTTGCGAATATGTATATGTTGACTGCATGAGCCGAAAATGGTTCGCGGGCGTTTTCTACGTCCAACGAAATCGCAAAATAAACCACTTCAAGTTCAGATATTCCCCTATTCACTGAAACCTTTTTTGTTACGGCTTCGGGATACTACGTCGTGAGTACTTGCGCCAGGATTTCCACACCAAGATTTCTGTTGCGCCCTGACTGCTAGTGTATGATGTATCACAAAGTGTCACAAAGCTGCACGCATCGAAATCTCAATGTGAGTCCGTTCGTCCAGCTGGACGAAATGCTATATGCTTTCCGGAGCCCTCAGTCCAGTCTAGGATCCGAGGTCTGCCGGAATTTCTAGTATTTATACAACAAGTACAGGTCTATTTGATCTGTGCTTGTCGGTTCTCAACAACCATGCGCAGAAACTCTGCAGAGCGCGGGGCTCCATCTTCGCAGGTTCTTTCTCAGGACTCCAGTTCGCCGAACCATGCTGCCCTTTGATTAATCCCATATGTTCATGCGGTCCTCGTTGTTCTCATTAGGGTTGTTTGACTGCACTTCTGATGCTCGCCGTTGCTGCGTGTCTTCTATGTTGCCGCCTCGTTTTCGCAACACTCGTTGCAGCGCCAACTAGGACTGTCCACCGGCATTTTTGCCTCGTTCCTCGCACAGTCATCATGATAAAAAGGATTTAGACAGTTCTATCTCCTGGTCAGTAAAGCTTCTTCTGAACTCATGTACCAGGCCACTCACCGTATTTGCGCATATGAGTTCGTTCGGCCTTGCCGCTGGCTGGCCACAAATCGCACATCCCGACTTTGAGGCATATGTTTCCGAGTTCTGCGACATGTTTTGCGCTTGCGCTGGCATGCGACGGATTTGCGATCTTGCGGTCTTAAGGATGTCTAAAGCCTTGCTAATTGTGCTTTTTTCTAAGGCCTCCCGCGCATTCAAATAAGCCAGATGCTTCATGGCTTCGTTCATACGATTCTGAGATGAGGCCAGCCACAAGGCCTTATCCTCAATAAACTCGAGATATATCTCGTTCAGATGTGGCGAGGGAGTTGCTCTACGTGTCAGAGAGTAAATGTCCCACTCCGAGATGTATTCTTTTTCATCGGCATGCACATCTGTGTAGTCTTTGATGATGTCGCGGTGTTTCTGCAGAAGCCACGAGTTGTTCAATGGTGGTTCGTCTACCACCGAATTAGGCTTCAGAACAGCTTTACTTAGGCGGTCGTACACTGGCTGTTTGGTGTCAGGGATCGTTTGTTTAGCTATCCGCGTGACTTGCGACAGTGTACGTTTCTATATTCCTTGTCAGCAAACCATATTCCTCAGGGCGCGGTAGAAGAGAGAAAGCTGGAAAGGAAAGAAAATGATTCTAAAAATCTTACCCCTGGTGCTGGCTTTGGCCGTCCCCGGGAAGTGGCCTTGACTGGCGAATGCTCTGCTGCCGAGTCGTAATCAAGCTCATCCTGACTTGAGACTTCATGAAATTCGGCCGTTCTAGTGGCCCGCGGGGTTTCCTGGCCATGTCGAGAAACAGCAATGCGCCACCCACCTCTCGGGGAGAAGTCGCTTGTGAACTTGAACTCAATATGTTGGGTAATGTGTTCTTTGAGCTGTTCAATATTGCTATGCTCGACAAAACAGCGAACACAAGTCCAGTTCTCCAGTACCACATGGCCTTTGACGGGCATAACCCACGTGACCTGGCCGACATCCCTTGCCTTGGCATCCTTGCGCTTCTTTCGTTCTTTCAACTCCTTGCCGCGAGCCTTGTCACTCAAAAGTTTCAGGTTGTAGTTCTGTTGCTTTCCCCTCATTCTCAGAGATCGGCTGGGCGTAGTTGCCTCCCCCTCACCATCCTCCTCGTCTGCGGCGACATCATCCTCATCGTGGTGGGCAAGTCCGTTGGTCAGAGTGTCAACGCGGCCATTGACATGGCCATTTGTCAGGGGCGCCAATGCACCATTCCAGTGTGGCGTTGAGTCTTTAGAGGTGTAGTCTATCAGGTGGTGTGCTGCCTGATTGGCAGGAGTTGACCATCGCAGATCTGTCTCCATGGCTAGGTCGGTCTCAGTCTCCACGCCTGTGGCCTTCCTGAGGGTCACGGGCGTAGTTGCTCGTGGCTTTGAGTATGTATACGAAAACGTCGACGAGATCACCCATTGTTGTGGTGGTGTATCTGGTGTCCTATGGCGATCCTGGTCGGGCAATAAGTCGAAAGGGGGCCAGTTTGGATCACCAATAGACTCGAGTTCTGTCTGTATTAAATAACCGTCCGCTAGCATGAAACCCTGGGCATCGTCCCGCACAACATAGAGCTTCTCTGCGGCTATATGAAACGGCTGTCGCAAATAGATGCGGGCCTGCCGACAGACACCATCCGAGTCGCGAAATACTTTGACTTCACACGGCTGGCTGTCGCAATACATAGGCCGCGTCTCTATCCCCGGCCTGTATTTGAAAATGGTGAGTTTGCACCGCGCCCGGATGACCATGGCTGGGATGTCTTTTTTGAGTGGTGAGCCATTGCCATGCAGGAGGCCATTAGCACCAGGGTCGGGGACATAGTCACGCCCAAGCCTCAGTACTTGTACGCGAAGCGCGCGAGTGAAGCCCTTGGACGGATCAGTGAACAACGGGCCAACCGCAGCAATGACGCCCGGGTCAAGCGAGTCTTCGGTGATGCGACGCCGTTTCGTGGCCCGAGGACTGTGTTTACCTGTCCCGGGCTTCTCGCCGTTTGCCGTACCCGGCCCTCCCAGAATGTCAACAGCGCTTCGCCATACGCGATGAAGAAAAGGCGAGTCGCGTTTATATGGAATGGATGCCGACATGTCTGAGGGAATGCATGGAGGCAGACCGCTCCAGTGCTGCGGTGACCCTGCTCCAGGGGTGAGAATTTTGCCGACCAGCAGAGTGCAAGTCCAGGGACGAAAATCAGAAGCGTTCAAGGAGAACAGATGAGCATGCCATGGACTGAGACGAGCCGAGTGAGGTGCATGAGATTGTATGAGGTGGCGGTGGTGGGCCACACGGGGGGGCAGGCGGATGGGTGAAATGAGATGCACAATGCAAGCAGGAGGAAGGGCTCCTTATTGGCAACACATTAAAGATGACAGACCATTGGGCTTGCCTCGGCACCTGCACATCTGGGCCCAAATAGCACAGGTCCGAGTGTGCTCTGGCGATTGGCTCGGGCGGTATAAAAGCGAGCGACACGGCGTTGATGGAGACTGTGTGATGTGTCTCGCTATTGATGTGGATGTGGGCGTGTGTTCATTGAAGAAGAACAAGACGCGTGCCTACCGTGCAGAGTTACCCGACCCCGGTCACAAGCTTAGCGGCTATCGAGGTGTCCTGTGCGCCTGTACTCAGCCAAGCTTCAACTCTTCTAGCGCGCTGTCGCCAATCGGGATGCTTGACTCTTCGCTAAGCTGAGCTAAGTCTGTGACAGGGTCACGTGCTGAGCGACTATTTATCCACTATCTTCCAGAAATCCTGCCTAACTTGGTACGTAGTGGGCCTTGCCAATACTCTTGGACTGGGAAAGTCCTGCCCAGTTGGTTCTTACTTGCAACTTTAGGTGTATACTGCGGCTTTGTCATGACATTGAAGTATTTACAAGGTGAATCCCTTTCTGCATTTAACGAGTAACAGAGTGAATCCATAATCATAAAAGTATCTACAAGGCAGGGAACGTGCAATGGCGAAAGAGATATAGTAAATACAATACACAGGAATCCACATCCTGGAATGATCAATGTCTTGATGTGTCACTCTATATATAAAAGCCTGGGAACAAACATGCACGTGCACAGTTTACAATGAACACTGAGTCCACCTATCGAATAGTCTGATATGACGAGAAGCTTGGTTCTCTTCTTTAAAAAGACAATAGTCGGTTTTCTTGGCCTCTATTATACAGCCCGCGGTCATCCACCTCGATAGCAGCCCGATACCTGGCTGCATTGCACTAGTGGTACAATCCGGCGTTCTCCTGTTTCCTGCCTCGGGATGTCCGTGCTAGGCAAACTTTCCAAAAATCCATCAGAGAAAAAGGGGAGGGTTTTGCTTGTCTCTCGTCTCTTACCACTTTTCAAACCCACTTACTTGACCATCCATTAAACTCTCTCGACTCGTGCATCACCAATTCCCGCCTGCCCACACCAGCCAGCCTTGCTCGGCCTGCGGATCTTCCATATTATGAATCGTATCGACCAGGCTTAGTTAGCTCTGCCGATCTTGCTTATATGTCCAACATGTCCTTGGATGTCTCTATCGGTGAGCTTACCTGGCCAAAGCCGTGGCCAACATAATTCATCAATATTTGCATCCACCGGATTGCGAACGGCACGGGCCGCATCGCCGAGTTGTCATTAATTTGACCCATGTCAGCATCTTTGAATCTCCCGTACTGCAAGTTGCTGATGCTAGCATCCCACGACGGCGCCAGCGCAGGCTTCGTGGGTGTGGCCGAAACTGCCTACTACGATTCGGTCGGCAGGCTCAAAACGTGTGTTGAGGATGGAAGGGCAGGACCGGTTTCTCAACTGTTCTTGGGGCGGAGGGTATCACGGGGAAGAGATATTCTCCATCACCATCGAGAAAAGCATCTGTAGGCTCAGATGCTCCTGATGCTCCAAGATGGACCACAATGGCAGTCATTCAATTGCTAGACGATCGCTGGCACTCAATTAGTGAGCACCAACTTGGCCGGCAACTAGTCGAACTGCCCACAGTCGGTCGAGGTGGGTCGGAGCACGGACCGGTTTCTGTCCCTTATCGTGCCTCGGCCGACTCGATAAGCAATTTAACTCCGTGCGACTAACCGTTCACTGGAGGTCGCATCGTCATCGCATTTTCCGACTCACTATCGATTGGTGACGCTACAGCAACAGTCTTTGCGACTACAACCTTTCCGCAATCTTTTTGTACGGAATGAGCTGTTGCCTCTGCGGATTTCCCCTGTGTCATCTCTACCTTGAACAAGCGCACCGTCATTGCACAACGAACTTTTCCCGAACTTTGCGTTGCTACGCCAATCGCGCCCTTCGATTATTGTGAAAGCCAGAATAACATGACCGGAGTGCCAACTCGACTTGTTCCAGGCAAGCAACACGCGCCATTCGTTGCAGTCAGCCCTTGAGGTCTGTTTTTGCGTCCACCGCGTCGCCTGAAAACAGTCGACATGGACTCCGACGATTACAGCGATGCTAGTCCATCCCAACCCTCGCGCCGAATGCCACGACGTGCAGCCAAGCATAAGGGGCCCGCTCGCCTCACTCGATCATCTGTCGTACACCTCTCTCAAAGTTCAGCCTCCGATGAACAAGCCTCTTTCGACGAAGAAAGTCACCCTAGCGACGACTCCGACGGCACTGAGGAGGGCGAAGAAGATGATTTTGTCGTCGCGAGGGGTGGGCAAAAGCGCAAGCCATCTCAACTTCTCACGGCGGCTTCGAAGCGCCCACGCAGAATGAAGAAGTCAAGCAAGCTAGATCGATCGCCTCCCACACCCCGTCGTAAAGCACGGTCTCGCAAGTCACCAGCCAAGTCATCGATACAAAAGACCAGCCGGGGCACCGATGAGCAGGTTATTGTTGTCCTGAAGGGGGACTGGCAAAGTTTGCCTTATATGGTCTGGTGAGTTCCCCCTAGTAGTCCAAGGTCATCTTTTCTCCATTGTGCAAGCCTGGCGCTTAGCAATGCTCACAACGAAAAGATGGATCCACGTGGCTAAGCCTCCAATCTTTTGCTCCTGGTTTTGACGACATGAGTGTGTTAACGGGTGCGGTCTGGATAGGGAGAACATATTCGATTTTCTTGCGGCGCCGATTGGTGATCTGAATGCTCACCGAGAAGACGTCTCCATCGCGGTACAAACCCTGCGCAACGCAACCAGGGCTTCCAAAATCCTTGTCGAGCCCGCACTCACGGCTCGGTACAGATGCGTTCACCTAGGAGCCTTCACCAATGCGCAGGACTTGAGCACAACATTAGAGTTAGACTCTGAGCAGACAGCTTTGAAGATGAGATACCGGTCCAAAATTGAGACGTTGCGTGTAGAGGTCGGCGATACATTGAGCAAGAAAGTCCAGGGGCAATACGTCACTTCGTGGGATCTGATCCGCAATCTGCCAAGGCTCCACGACATTGAACTCTATCATAAGCATGACTTGGCGTATACGAGGGACGAATTGGAAGCAAATGTTCGATGGAAATATCCTGACGACCTGTTCGATGCGCTTGCATTCGTACCCAATGAGAGCCGAACTGACGATTACGCCAAGGATAGCCCTACGAAATTAAGGAGCTGGACATGGAGCTCACGCCTTGCTGGTGAATCCTGCTCCTTGGAAAAGTTGGCGCAAATTCATCAAACTCCTAGTTTTATCACCTTGCGGAAGCTCAAGTTCATCAACTACCAGGTACCGTCTCTTAGTACCAAAGTCGGAGACGAGGGCGCTTTAGCCATAGATCTCCCAGAGATACAAAAGCTCGCAGCCGCCATCTGCGCACTGCCCAACCTTGAATATTTAGCTTTCAAGTCCTCGACAATGGTTAATGGCCACCTGCTGAGTCTCCTGCCGAAGAACCTGAAGCATCTTGAGCTCCATGATTGTTATGATGTTACGGCTGAGGCTCTTCGGGATTTCCTGCTGACCCACGGGCGATGGATGCAACGGCTCACACTAGACCACTGCCGAGCTTTGAGCTTGGGGTTTCTGACAGTCTTAAAAGACGCTTGCCCAAACTTGACACATTTGAGTATGAATCTCAAGTACTACCGATATATCGAAAGCTGGCCTGACAACGAGCCTGATTACGATGAGTTACTTGAGCCAGACCAGGTCCCCACTTGGCCGCGTACGCTCCAGTATCTCAACATCCAGCCCATACGCTGGGTAGGCCGTTCACTAGTTGAGTCAGCCACCACTTTCCTCAACAGCTTGACAAGTAGTGCTGCAGCATTGCCCAATCTTCGGTATATCGCGCTGAAGAACTCGATCAACATCTCAAGACCCGAACGTTACAGGTTGCGCGATACATGGATTCCCAGGATGGAAAATGTCTTCAAGCGACTGTCGGCAGATCCCAGACCGGTACCCTGGGCCAAATTCGTCATCCCGATCCAAGCCGTTACTCGGGAGACCACTTCCGACGTTGTTGCTGCTCCGGCTCGTCGTAGCAACCGAATCGCAGAACAGCCGTCACTCCTAGACGCAGCTGTTGACGAAGTAGCCGAAACAAGCCAGCGAGAAAAAGCGGTCGTCCTGCGAATAAGGAAGGAGACCAAGAGACTAAGGCTTTCCCGTAGAAGCTATCACGCTGACAATGAAGGCAGTGATGATGAATTGTCAGCAACTGGGTCCGGTCACACGCCAGCCGCGCCCTTCTTCCGACAGCGGCTTTGCGACGTCGTCGACATTCAGATTGATAACCAGAAATTAAGCGAATACCATTTCACTGAACAGGACTTCATTGACACGCCAAATGATGATGATGAGGACGAAGAATATCTGGATTGAAGCAGGGGAGGCACAACTGATACCCACGTTCGATCATCACAGGCACAGCCCTTCTCCATGCTGTTGTGTGGTATGAAAATTAGGGAATTAAGTTTGACTGGCGTTAAGGAAGAGAACTAGCTTTGCTTTTCACATAGATCCGGCCGACACTGGCAACTGGCATATACCCTACGGACATTGCACGGAAGGCGTCTGGTTGGTCTGCTTTGAGGATGGAGCATACGGTAATTATGTTCGCAACGAATAACAACGAGGGTCTAGATGCATATAGAGCGATCTACACACCAAGGAGCAATGAGTAGAGATAGTCAAGTGGACCAAGCACTGAGCATCGACGCAATTGATAATGGTCTTACGATTTATATCTACATTTTGTTGCCTGGCTGGCATTATAGGCCAATGTTGTGTAGCCTTGTTAGCCAGGCTATTCACGTTACGCATCACCTTGCATACCTTGCAGGTGGGAACTTGTTTTTGAAGCTGCAGTGATGACTTCTCCTTTCCCATCATTATCATTCTAGATGCACAAATCCAGCACAGGAATCTCAATCCGTGGCTCTCCTAGATGAGACATTCCCATGTCTCAGTCTCCTGCCATTATTGGTGTATCGCCTTTTATAGTTAGACAAATGACTATCGTGCAATAGCCTTGTACGACAGCTGCGTTGTCTACATAATCCTCGGCGATCAATTCATCCAAAACGAACAGGAGAAAGTCTTCCTTGTTTGTTCCCCGAAAGGTTTACTAGGACTTGTTTTTCAGATCATATTTGTTTGCTTGTATATCTTAAATCCGATATGGAGAGGAACTTTTCCTTGATTAGTTATATAGATACGCCTAGATCATCTGTTCCCAGCTGAATACATGATTCAAGACAAAATAGAAATATTGAATTGATCAAGTATGGAACGCACGATGTTTGTGTAATCATCCCTTACGTAGGTGCTAACCTAGATCTGTGCTAATCCGAGCGTACTTAACACGGCGCAGGGACAAGCCCACATCGGTCACAAGGCAAACTACAGTCTAGGCTTATCAAGAAATATCATGGAAGAACCTTGGACCACGTGCCTTCGTAGGGTTGAAATCCCTTGAGGTTATCCTTTCCTACCAGTTGTAGGCCGCCGATCGCTCGGCTTGTTAGTAGGCCCTCATCCCCTCCGTGAGGCTGCGAAGTTACGTCGTGCTCGCTCCCAAAAGGCACCATCCATGCGGTTTGCTCTAAAGCGCCATCAAAAGCTAGCGGCTCTCGGACAGGGACGAAGCCGAGCAAACAAACATCCTCTAGGGCTGCGCTTAGAAGTAATACGGGTGATGATCAAAGCCGAACAGGTCTCGCTGATCGGTATCGGATGAGCAAGTCAACATCAGCCTATCTTTAATTTAGATGATCGTGGACACATATTAGGTAGGCAAATAATCAACTACGTAGACTATTTTCTTATGTTCACTAATATGATATGCCACTATCTTGGAGTATCGCCAACAACTGCGAGTTATCAGAAGGCAGACCAGGGGTATACCATGCTGGCGGCTGAAGCTGAGAGATCACTTAGGTATTATACCTTGCCGCGGTGGCTGATCAAGCTATATCCTAGCAAATAATGAGACATGCCGTCACTGTCCGGCCTATCACAGGAGATCTCTCGACATGGGCGTAGCGACTCGGGAATTTTGAGCGATTAACTTCGATATTGCTTTTTATGCTCGATATAGCCTTTTTATGCAAGCACCCGTCGCTTGGGACCAGCATATAAGGATCTGGCAAAGATCTAACAGTCATTGCTTTTCCTGCGTCGCCCAAGTGTCATTCATAGTCCTCCACTCGTCTTGTCTCACGGTCTAGCTAAATCTGCCTTACTATCTATCAAATTTCCCGTATATGATCCCTCTTTTTATCACATCACATATACAATGGCTACTATCACCAACGGCACCAATGGTGTTCACCATCATGAGCTCGTCGGCATCTCTATAGCCAAGAATCCTGCCGACCTCGGTGCCGTACTACCTACACTCAAGTACTTGAACACTAGGCTTCCATCTCTGGCCGCTGCAGGTGATGATGGTCGATCTGGAATGCTTCAAGCGGCTTGGAAATTGGTACTGTCGCTCGAGACCCCACGGGAGACGATGCTTAGACACTGCTGGGCCCAAGTAAGTTGCATTCCTAGAGATTCTCCGACCATCCAGATACGAAATAATCTCTAATGTCTTATCGTAAAAGTCGGGTGTCATTGCCGCCTTGAGTACAGGCACTGTCTCGGGACTCTGGAAGACCATGGCGAAGAATGGTGACCGACCACAAAGGGTCAGTGATCTCGCTGTAGCAACAGGAGTAGATGAGGTGCTCCTTGGTATATCTCGAATGATCGATAAACAAGTTCATCACTGACATTGACGCCAGGCCGTCTGATGCGTCACCTTGCTGCAATGCAGTACCTCATACAAACCGGCGCGAACGAATACATGACCACAAATTTCACCAAGGCCATGGCCCACGAACTCATTGCAGACAGCCATATTGCCATGTAAGCATGATAACATGGACCACAACGTCCCGACCTCGAGCAACTGACCACGTCATAGGTGTTCGGGCACAAGCGCTGGGGCGAACCAATTCCATGAGTTCGCTCAGGAGAACAAATTCCACAACCCCATCGATTCCCACAACACCTCGATGCAGAGAGCATACAAGACGGATCTTGACATGTTTCAATGGCTGCAGACGATCGGCTACGGCGAGCACTTCAACAATCATATGCGAGCCTACGCGGAAGGGCGTCTGCGCTGGATGGACCCCGCTGTGTACCCAGTCAGGGAGCGCCTCATCAATGGCGCTGAGACCGGCCCGGAGTCACCATTCATGGTCGACATTGCCGGCGGCGTCGGGCACGACCTGGCTGCGTTCAAGGACTACCACCCCGACCATCCAGGCCAGCTCATCCTGCAGGATCTGCCGAGCGTCATTGACCAAATCCAACAGCTCGACGACGGGATCGTCCGGATGGAGTACGACTTCCACACTCCCCAGCCCGTCAAAGGAGCACGGGCATATTTCCTGCACTCGACTCTCCACGACTGGCCCGATGACGTCTGCAAGTCCATCCTGGGCAACATCACCAAGGCCATGGAGCCGGGATACAGCAAGCTGCTGATCAACGAGAACGTCATTCCCAAGAACGATGCGCACTGGGAGATGACAGCTCTGGACATGGTCATGTTGACACTGTTCTCCTCCAAAGAGCGCACCGAGGATGATTGGATTGACCTCCTCGAGTCCAACGGGTTGAAGATTATCAAGATTTGGCAGGGTCGGAAGGCTTGGGAGAGTTTGATCGAATGCGAGCTGGCGTAGGTTTTGCGTGTTCTTCGAGTTTCCTTCGCCCTTTTCCGGGCATTGACTTTGAATACATTTATGCCTTCGTCCCATTATTCTTGCAAGAAATGATTAAACCATAATCATGCGACCCTTGAGTTGAACTCTAATGTTTATCACAAATTATCCCAGTGTCTTTCAATGTCATAACAATGTCAATATTGTGAATTCCAAGATAGAGCGACCTAAACAAAGAGTAGCTCGGGGTATAAATATAGAAATCTTCAGTCCAATCTGATCATCACCACGTTCCTTGATCTCCCTCAGTTACTCTCAAACCAACCGCCAGCGAGCACCTCGCCCAACTCGGCCTCCTTAACAAAGTTGTCGGGATCAAACCTGACTCTCTTCATGATAGGGAACTCCTCTCCATCCTTCTGCGGTCTAAATTTCTTGGCATCGAACGCTGCCGGCTGCTCGTACAGCAGGAACACATAGCGATGCGGTCCGCTCAGCGGTGGCGGGGCTGGCGCGATATACTCAGCGACGACCGGCACCTCAGACTTGAGCACAGTGCTGCTCTCTCCAGAGGTCTGAAAGCCCGGCAGAATGCCATGAAGGACAGGACCGAGGATAGGCAGGGTCGCGAAGGGTGCGTCCAGGTCTAGACCCAGTAGAAGGTATGTCTTCCCCGGAACAGCTCCCGACCATGATAAGGTGGGCTGGGCTTGTGCGCCTGTGTTTGCGTGCTGTGTTAGCTGGTATATTTACCATGTGCTTCTTACATTATGTATCTTGAAATTTTTCTGGTTTGGAAGCGAGGGCTGGTGGGCGCCGTACCTTTGCGGGGAATGTATTCACCCCTCTGAACCTTCTTATCGCCAAAGGTAAGGATGAGCTCCTTGGTGTCGGGATTGGCGTCGACCGCCTCCATGGCCTTTGTGACGTTGGTGAGGTTTGGCATCTTCGAAATCTTGTATATGTACTGCAGTTCAGCTTGTTTGTGTCCAATAACCAAAGCCAAGTCGATTTCAGGTCGATTCCGTTGATGCTGGAATATTCAAGTTGTTGTGCTTGCGATGATGCAAGTCAGCCAGGCTTGGCGCCCCGGACGGTTTGGGTATTTACGAGCATGATCAGCCGGAGCTACCCCGGAAATACGGACTACTAAAGCCGGAACCAATGGTATTTGGAGATATGACGATATTTGGGAAATATTACGGTTGGAGGGTTTTAGCCTGAGCATTGATCATTGACCAGATCGTCTTTCCTGCGGGCAGCCGATAATCACCGGGGTTTGAGCGCATCAACCCCGATTGCTAAAGATTCGAGACCACCGCGTCGTATCCACTTGACTGACTCTTCTAACCTGAGAGGCAAGCGGCAGCCTCAGGTTGTCTTTATTTCATCTTGAGCAATTCGTGCAACCAAGTTCCCAGTTCACACATGCTTCTATGGGCTATGTCTAAATTCATATGCCATAAATCGTTTGACTACACTATGCATGTCCTAGCCGAACCGGATCCCGCTGTTGGGATCCCAGGCGCCTGGCTGCGACGGCTTGTTTCCGGCTCCAGTATTGGGTGCCGGTGAACCGGCAAACTTGATACCCATTTCCGGGTTCCACATCGCTTGCATGGGATTTGCTCGGGGCTGTTGTGGTTGAGGTGCAACCGTCTCGGCGGGAGGCGCCCAGCTCTGAATGCGAGCTTCCGCCGGGCTGTGAACAGACTGTCGCAAAGGTTGTTGTGGCTGCTGCGGAGGGCTAAAATATGCTTGCGGTGGCTGCTGCTGCTGCTGAGGCTGTTGGTTTTGTAATGGAGCGTAGCTCTGTCCTCCCTGGCTCAAGTTCAGGTTATGTAAGGGCGGCATGGCCAACTCGTCCTCCAGCATGCGGGCTTCACGTCTCCTTTCCGTGACCCAACTCCTCGCTCCGTCTCTGAACCCACCAACAATTCGGCTCAGGTCGTTGTAGAACTTTCGCCCAACTTCAACGTTGCTGACGAGCTCCTTGTACTTGTAGTACGCATTCTCCAGCTTCTGAAGGGCTTGCTCACGTTCGCGGTTGCCCTTGTCGCCCACGACCTTCTTTTGTCCTTCGAACTCACGATTGATGCGGATTAGGTCAGACACTAGTTTTTCCTGCTCAGCGCCTTCCTTCTGAACTAGCTCCAAGTCGGGCTCGTATAGTGTGTCTAGCCTCTTCTCGAAGAAATCCTCAAAGTGCGCAGGGACAATGGCCGTAGCAACCGTCTGGTTGCGCTCGAGTCGTGCGGCCTCGCTGAGTATGTCGGTCTTGATATCGTCGCTCTTGGCCTTCTCGCGAAGTGCTTCAGCTTTGCGACGCCGGCGACTTTCAAGTCGTGTGACATCGTTGTAAGCGCTCCTCAATCGACCAATCGCAGGCCGTAACGTCTCAGGGATCTCGGTCCGTCGTGAAGAAGGCACAAAATCCATGATGCCTCGATCGGGGCCTGCAAGTACGGCAAGGAGGGGCTCCACGGCGTAGAACTTTTCACGCACGAGGGCATCGCTACTTGCACTGTTGCTGAACCACCCTCCTGCTTCGTTGACCTGGTTCCAGAGTTTTGCGCCCTGTGTAGGGTCGGCGCGGCTTTCAGGACGCGCCCAGCGCTCTGTCCCATAGCGACGCCGCATGCGGTTATCTTCCTCTTCCTCGGCCTCCAGTAGTTCTTTTCCTTCTTCGAACATGTTCATGTCATTCGTACGCAGCTTGTCAATGTCGGCAAAGCTACGCTGTAGGCGGTGGATTGCGTCTGCTTGTCTGATCTCCTCGGCATGTTGTACAAGTGTCCCTGGCAGACCAAGGGGCTTCTCAAATGCTTGGATAGAGCCAGGGAGGTTGAGTGAAGATAGGATTTCATGAACCCTTTCGTTCAAAACCTCAAGCTCGGCAATAATATTTTGGTTGACGAGACGGTCTCGTCGCTCTTCGTAGATGGAAACAGCGATATGGACAGAGTATGGCACAAGCTTGGTGAACAGAGGTGGGCCAAACTCCCCCTTATCATTCAAGTGATCCAGCGGTGATGATACCTGGGGTGGTACCCGGGCAATAGCCATATTCGCCCTATCGAGGACCTTGAGTTCTGACTTGGCTGGGACAACATCTGGAACAGTTAGCAACCACGCGGATCAAAACAGTCAAGGGTGAAGTGCCTACTCAAGTAAATGAGATCGTTGTCCTTCTCAGCCCTCTTCAGGTCTTCCTCCACCCGCTTCTTCAGGCCATTGAGGTCTTCTACGACGATTTTACTCAGGTAGCCACCTCTGCTCTCCTTGAGACCCTCGTCCACACAAGCGACTGCATCTTGTAGTCTTGCAACTTCCTCGCCGTACTTGCGCTTCTCCAAGGCATCGCACGCCGCACGATACTGGGCAGCAGCGGCAAAGTGGTGGTGCTTGGCACTCATATGATGTATCCAGCTGCTGCTGATGGCCTCTGAGCGCATGGCCGCCTCTCCCGCCGAATTGTAGAGATCACTGACCCGCGCAGCAAGCTTGGCAATCGAAGCGTCCTTGTAGCCGTCCATAACGGCCTTCTGCCAATAACACTCCTGGCTCTGGGCAAGCTGGAGTTGGAGCAGCGAGTCCAGCGTGTGCTCATCCATGTCTTCGGGAGGCGTCGTACGCAGCTCCGGTATGATCTCCTCCTTCACATGTTTCAGAACGCCTGCGGCCTGGTTGAAATAGCTTGCTGCAGTTTTTAGCCCCTCTGTATCTGATCGGTTACTGGCGACGGCCAGTTGGGAGTACAAGGCGGCGAGATTGTATAGGATGTTGGCAAGCTCGAACTTGAGATTGTTGTGTACGACCGGGCGTTCCGTATTGTAGCCCAGTGAGGGATACCAAGTGAAGTCGGCGCCGATATCTATGGGAAACTTGGCGCCCAACCAGACAAGCTGCGCAGAGTAGGCCTGCAGCTTCTTGACGCCGCTCATGTGGGACTCGCGCACGTTGACTGCATCGCGACGTAGCGACTCGATGACCTCGAGGTCCTGGCGGAACATGTCCGGGTGCTGATCATACTTGGTCGAGATGTACTGCCTCACCGCCGTGGACAGCGAGAGCTGTGTACCCTTCCGGAAAGGGATGGAGAGGATGTTGTTCTGCATGGCGGGGTATTCGCTTCACATACCACGGCCAGGCAGGACAAGGCTCGGACGGGCGTAGGGTGAAGAAGGAAGTGTCTCAGCAGTATAGTGTCATGTCATATTGGGGTGATGTTGGCGCTTCCTGCAGTTGAGAGCTGTCGCTTCAGGTCACACGGCAGCCATGATGCCCAGCTGGAAATCTTGGTGATCGGCGCCTAGGGAGCAATGACTTCATCCCGCAACCGCAACCGTACATAGAAACGTGGCACTTGTGGCGCGCCCTAAATTTGTGGCGGTGCGTGTCCTCCCTGCCTTCTTTGCCCTCCAGCCTCTTACCCATGCCCTGGGTCGGCTAGGGATGTCGGGACCCGTTCATTGTCCAAAGCGGCCGGCATCCACAGAATATACACTCTCAGAGCTAGATCGTGTATGTTGTCTGGCGAGACGGAATACTGTGAATGACATATGCCCATGTCGCTCGCACGTGGCAACATTGCGCGTACTGATCAAAGCGCTGATCCAGAATATGCATGGTGCAGGAAGCTGCAGAATGGGCATCCCCATCCTTCTCGTTGCACTTATCTCCTCCCCTCCATGGTGGATTGCTTTCGATGCACAATGGATCGGATTTGCCTGTCGATTCTGGATACGCCGGGTAGGTGCTCAGTCGCGAACAAGGCTCGAGGCCGTTGGCGGGTACCAAATGCCGGGGCTCTAACCAATTATAGCACAAGTCAATGACCAGGCCGTCTCCACAGCTGAAACAAAGTCTAAGCGATGGGTTCGTGCAAAGCACAACTCAAGACCAGCTCATAGA
Organism: Seiridium unicorne; assembly: GCA_039778275.1. Lineage (NCBI taxonomy): Eukaryota > Fungi > Ascomycota > Sordariomycetes > Amphisphaeriales > Sporocadaceae > Seiridium > Seiridium unicorne. Next base: position 208,452 of record JARVKF010000035.1, on the reverse strand, counting down.
TAAGGCTCACGAGATACTGTGTGTCCATGATTTCGTCCACGAGAGACGGAAATGTGTATGTTTCCGATCGAGGCAGTGGCCCTCGTGATTGACCAGACTGGCCAGGATCCACGGCGAGTACAAGTGCACCGTGCAGTGCTGATCTCCATCGTGCAGAGGTCGAGGACTACACGGGGATCCTGTATACTCGGCCAGCACAGAAAGGGCCCAATTTGCAGGCAATCCCAAGAGTCAAGGATATCTTGACTTGCAGATATTACAAATGAGATCAGTAGGTTTTCAAGATGGACTGTAGAGCCGTCCCCGTCGTTCCTAGAACAGGAGTCGGGAATAGGGTTTGGAGAGATAGATGAGTAATGTAAGTACACGGGCGAGCTAGTAGCACTACTCGCGCTAACCCCCGCTGCTGGGAGATCCGCCGGTATTATACTCGAGCACTATTGAGCCTCCGCAGGCCTGGCCGGCAAGCTCGAGTTTCAATAATTGGTGACACTCGAAACGGCGCTTCATAGCTCGAGGTCCATCATGGTGTCAGTCAAGCCCATCTGTGAGCTAGCAAGCCCATTGCTGGGTTTCTGGGAATGTCTTTGCGACGTCTCTGTTCTAGGTTAGGATTAGCGTTGCTGATCTGGAGATCCTCACTTTCTCCCACCTCCCCTGGTAGGTGTTGTCGCGAAAAAGGAGGGCAAAGGATGCAGATGCTGTACTTTTTGGTCCTGAGATCATTGAAGAGATCTCGCGTAGTAAGCGGGAACGGTGGGGATCCCAATCCCAATCCCAATCCCAATGCAACTCTGCGGCGCCAGGTGCAGCTAAGGATTTATAGCCAGTAGCCAAGCATTTAACAAAGTCAATATTGCAGCCGTCGACTCGCCAATATCAGCCAGGGGCGGTAACTACATGATATTAGCTTTTGGCAGAAGATAACGCAACCGATGTCAGCCAAACTGTCAAAAACGTCCGAACTACCGTACATCACATTACAGCTCCCGCCAGAGCCGAGGGCGGGTCCTGGAGCGCCCAAACCATCTTGTCGCTCCCATTGCGCCGATCTTACCTCGACCCCATGCTCACGTCAACCAGGGCGACCAGGCTGCTAGGATTGGCGATAACGCAACGGGCGCACAGCGCCAAGCCTGCATGCAATGTGGCAAGTGAGCCAGGGACGCGTGCGGCTGGTGGGGATCAATCACCTTGCACGAGGACGTCGACGGACGGGAACTCCTGCCGCCTCCCTCAAAGACCCCTCATGCGGCTGAAATAAGACCGGCCCTCTGGTAGATCTCACAAACTCCAATCTCCCCGGCTTTACGTACAAGAAACGTACCAGCAACGAAGGCAATTGGTAGCTTGTCTGCTGTTGTCATGTCCTAAGCTGCTCCACGATGGCGGACACAGCGCCCCCAGCCAAGCAGCCCTGTCAAACCTGTGGCACCACCACAACCAAGACGTATACTTGCATCCAATGTAATAATCTCGCCTTTTGCGACAGCTGCTGGCCACAATGGGTCCTCCACACGCCGGGCTCCGTAGGATGGTGAGTGCAGCACTTGCCCCCCCGAGTTGGCGTATGGGGTTCGCAACGTAAGTAAGCTAAACTATATACACCATGCAGGAACGGCAAACCGCACGAAAGGTCCGACCCTCTGGTGCTCCAGCGCATGCGCCAGATCCTCGAGCCCTCTCGCTCAGAGACTGAACATGAGGCTGAGCTGCGCGAGGACGAAGACACCTCGTGGTTCGGCTTTGGCCGCGATGCTGCAGGTCAACCTGTTTTCCACGACTATGGGAGGTTCGCGGCGATCATGACAGACTCGGCAAGGGACGATGTTCCGGAACGACATCCACAACTTGCATCCTTCATTGGCGAGACAGGTACGAGAATCTTTGAACATGCAGGGAATCATCTTCTGCTGACACTTCCCCAGGCGCCGGCAAAAGCACAGTGATCAAGCTGCTCATTGATCGCCATGAAATGGTATCCTCGGAAGGCCCCAGGTATTATTCTCCTGTGACGTCTTCGAATTATGATCGCATCCCCACTACCGGAGACGTCCATCTTTACGCAGATCCGTCAACCATTAACACAAGCCAACCACTTCTCCTCTGTGACTGTGAAGGTCTGAGCGGAGGAGAAACCCTGCCTAAGCAGCTGAGGAACCGCGCAGAAGATCTTGCAAGTGGCTACAAGACAAGCCATCCAAGGAGGATAGCCTGGGCCAAGACCCCAAATACCAAGAAGAGAGAATTTGCAGTGTCGCAACTCTATCCTCGCATCCTCTATACGTTCTCTGATGTAGTGGTCTTCGTCCTGCGAAACCCTCGAGCTTTCGAATCGGCAGTACTGCCGAAGCTACTCAAATGGGGAGCCGCCTCGATAGACAAGTCGCTTAACCAGCCTGTGCTTCCGCATGCAATAATTGTCCTCAACGCCACGGAGCCAGGTATCGATGAAAAGGAATGGGATGTCGAGGTTGCCACCCGGATGCTCATGTCCGACATTTCGGGGGCCATCTCTCGCGAACCCGTCGTTCAGGACTACGTACAGCAGTGGCGTAAAAGAGGCAAACACGTCAGTAGCACCAAGGAGCTGCTAGAGTGCTACTATGCGTCTGTCAGCGTGGTAAGAATCCCGTATAAGGGTTCGTACATGCTTATGAACGAGCAAGCTGGCAAGCTCGCGGACCTCATCAAGGATCGTGCCCAACTCTCCCATCTCAGGAAAAAAAGGGTACGCATGCTGGCCACGCCGGAGAAGCTCCAGTTCTACCTGCATGCAGCCTTTGATCACTTCACCACTGATTTGGACACCCCGTTTGATTTTATCCGAGAGACGCTTCGACATAGTCCCGTATCGAGAAATTTCGAGGGCAATATCTTGAATCTAGCCTTGGCCATTCGCGATCGGACGAGCAACAGCAAAATCAAGAACAACGCGAAGCAGATATTCCGAGCGATGGTGCCGATCATAGCATCTTGTGTCATGTTCGATACCGTCCGCCAAAATCTGTTAGGCACCGCGTCGCGCCTGCTAGATGACAGATACGCCAAGCCTTGCAGCGCTGCTATGCAGGCCTTTGCCGATATGCACTGGCCTTGTGGTTACACGAATCCAGCTTATCCTGGCGAATTAGGACAATGTTGCAACGTGAGGTCTGGACACAACCCTAAGGGCCATCAGAACATACAGGGCAAGATCATCGGTAATGGCGATTATGAGTCCGATCTGGATCCTGCTGAATTTGCGCCCGCCTGGAATCAACTCATCAGGCAGAGTCTTATTCAGTTGCAATCTTCCGCCTTCAGGCTCAGTCAGGAGTTTCCGGACATGCCCGAACTTCAGGTTGCTGCGCTCCTGCACCGAGAGCGACTCAACGAGCAGTATTCAAACATACTGGGAGCGGCGACTGACTTTGTTAGTTATTCGGCCTGCCTCTGCTGCCTACGGGAGCTTCCCGAATGCGCTCTTCCTTGCGGCCACGTCTTATGTCTGGGCTGTGTACAGATATATGGTACTAGGACGTCTAGGACCACCATTGAGATCAGTCGCTGCCCCCTGCACGTTCGCGACATTATCGCTAGTCCACCGTGGGTCATCACCACCAAGCCCACACATGCCGGCACCCGGACACTCTGCCTCGATGGCGGTGGCATCAGGGGCATTGTTCAGTTGGTTGTGCTTCGGGAGATGGAGAAAATTCTGGGGCCTGAACTACCTCTACAGCTTTTCTTTGACTTCATCGTTGGCTCCAATACAGGTGGTATTATAGCGATCGGCTTGGGAGTCAAGAAGTGGTCTGTGCAAGCCACAATGGACAAATTCAAGGACCTGTGCAGAGAAGCTTTCACTCCCAGGGAGATGAGGAGCGTGCCCGTGTTTGGCATGATTTCAAGTTTATACCACGGAAGCTTGTATAAGACACAGCCGTTTGCCAAAGCTCTCAAGAGGTACTTCTCTGATCAACCTTTCTTCGGCGTTAGCACAAATAGGTCACGACAAAATGTGTCCTTGAAGGTGGCCGTCACGGCTACCACAGCAATTCAGCACGAGTCTGTGGTATTCGCCAATTACAATCGCCCTGATCCCCCGGGAAAGAAGCTTCCCTACCAGTTTGCACGAGCAGATGTCCCATCCAAAGAGATGCGAATGTGGGAAGCGGCTCGGGTCACATCGGCGACTCAACCATTCTTCAAGCCGTTCTTGAAGGAAGAAACCGGCAATGAGTATTTCGATGGCAGTTCGAAGCACACCTGTCCGATCTGGATCAGCCATCACGAAGCTAAGGCCATATGGAACGATGAGTCACGGCCGGATCTGGTCCTCTCCTTAGGTACCGGTCGAAACGTCGGTGACCATAGAACCACCTCAAGCATAGACCGCGCTACACAATCTATCACTGCCACTTCAGCGTCCATGGCGCATGGAATGAACGCGGTAGTGCGACAGGGACGCGGTGGTGCTGGAAACTACAAAGTGCGCGGTAACGTCAACACAACTTCCAGCTCCGTCAAGGATCCTGATGCCGGTTACTTTCACCGTGACCCCAGAACACCAATGCTGCTCTCTTTCAACAACCCGAGCGCCGGTGCAGACAAGTCGAATGATTACAAAAGGGGAGAAATAATATGGAACAAGTACATGGCCCAGGGTGTAGTAGACGAGTCTGACCGCCTGCGCTATATGCGTGTCAATCCGGAACTGTTCCAAGAATTACCAAAATTCGCCGATGTCGCCAAGATTGACGACCTCGAGCGTCATGCTGAAGAGGCTGTGAAACGGAACCACGGCATTGTCCTCGAGGCTGTGCATAGACTCGTTGCAAGCACGTTCTTCTTCGAAAAGGATGCAGGCTCTGTCAAGCAGACCAAGGAGGGATACACCTGTACTGGTATGGCTCTCCCTTTTGTGACAACCCCCTCCCCCTCCAACGGCTCTGAAACTGACCTGTTCAAAGGCGCCATATACTGCAGATTCCGACAAGCGTCTCCTGAGCTCAAAGCCCTTGGCTGGTTGCTCGTTTCCATATCCTGCCTCGAGGGCGATTTTGAGCCGTACTTTCTTCTCGAGGAAGACAAAACACGTTTGCCTGCACGACAAATCATGCTGTCCCAGACCGTCCTGCAGGACATGCACTTCCACGGCCACTTTGAGCTCGACGCTCTGACGATGAACGTGCTTGATGAGACATCCGAAGTCTCCCTATCCCTTGCCCTACACACAGCCCCGTATCCTTCCGGCAGCACCGTACTGCCAATCAGCGGCTTCCCGCGGCGCATTATGGCCGAGCCAGGCGGAAACGGTCCTGTCCCTTCCAGCCCAGGTAAGGCGCTTTTAGGTATGCATCGGGCCCCGAGCAAGTCCACTTTGAATGCTGAGTTTCGTTCCACCACATCTACACCGCCACCACCCTACATTCCCACGCGGACGTCGTCAAGAGGAGGAGGTCACAATCATTTCCCTATCTCTACTGCACGGAACGGTGGGAGCGGAGGAGAGAGAACGGGCACTTTTACCAATTTTTCTGGGAAGATCAATCCTTCGTACATGAATCTGGGAGGAATCGTTGAACAACAGCCGCAAAGCATGCAAAACTAATTTGTCGTGTCTCGGCACAAATAGGCATTCCGCCCGCGACGAGCCACTTCGAGCGGCCGTACACGGACAACTCTCAGTCATCCTACCACGCTGTCTCATCACCCGAGTCCTTGGCGGCGAGTCTCGTCAGTTCAGCGACCAGTCTGGACTCGCCGCCTTTTTTCAGCAAGTTGAGCTTACGAGATGAACCAGACGAGCCCAGGGCCGAGTTGGAAGGATCGTCGCCGGCGGTGGAGCTGGATGGACATGCATTCGCCAGCAACTCGTTCTCGACGACTACAGAAGTCAGGATGAGGATGTAGGATAAGCACGGAATTTCCCCGGACTCTGAAAATGTTGCGGCCATTGTTCGATTTCCTTGGGAGTATACGACGGAAATGTGACTTGGATTTTGGGTCTAGATAGATGCCCGGACGATACCTTCTGTCACTAACGTCCTTTTTATGTCTTACTAGCGATACGTTTGGCGTGGAATAATACAATCAAGATTATAGGCTCCAACTCAAGTTTGGGGGGCATTGCGGCTCGCGATTATACAACTAGCTCAACAGGGACAAGGTCTCAGGCTGACCGTCAAGGTAGCATCGACACTGGATCTAATTGGTCGCATTGGCCTCAATCGCCCATTTTTATATAATACTATAGCTTGAATCACTTGTCACTATATTCCCACACTTGTCACCAACCCATCCCCACACATGTTGGACTGGCTGCACCGGAAACGATTCTCTCATCAAAGTTCAAATAGTTTGCTGACCATGCCGTTTTGGCGGGATGCACTGTACGTGTACTGTGGTCCAGCACCCCAAATGCCGCGCCCACCACAGTGGCGCTGATCCCCGACGTCAGCCGCGCGGGAGCCATCCACTTCTTGGCCGTCCAACAAAATCTTGACCTCTAGCAAGTAATTCCGCGGGCCACCCCCCAATCAATACTTCCGAGAAATCCCTCCCTCGGTGCATTCCACGTCCCATTCAAACCGATGTTCAGACCGCGGCTCCATTCGACCTTGATCTCACCATCGAGAGCAGGCCGCCTCACAACAAGATTCAACCATCATCAGCCCCGCGCTTTCTACTGTAGTAGTAGTGGCAGTGGCAGCAGCAGCAGCAGTACTACTACTTCCTCCTCGTCTTTCCCCCAGAAACAACCCACCAAACGCGGCAACTGGCGCACCATGGCGGAAAACGACATCACCAGGCACCTGAAGCAGTCCCACGACCGGGTGTTCGAGCACAACCGGAAGTGGGCCACCCAGCAGGCGCAGAAGGACCCCGAGTTCTTCGCCAAACTGTCGGCGGGCCAGACGCCCGAGTACCTCTGGATCGGATGCTCGGACAGCCGCATCCCGGCCGAGGCCATCACGGGGCTGGAGCCCGGCGAGGCCTTTGTGCACCGCAACATCGCCAACCTGGTGTGCAACACGGACCTGAACGTCATGAGCGTCATCAACTACGCCGTGCGCCACCTGCAGGTCAAGCACATCGTCGTGTGCGGCCACTACGGCTGCGGCGGCGTCAAGGCGGCCATGACCCCCAAGGATCTGGGGCTGCTCAACCCCTGGCTTAGGAACATCCGCGACGTCTATCGGCTGCACGAGGCGGAGCTGGACGCCATCAAGGAGGAAGATGCCCGCTACGACAGGCTCGTCGAGCTCAACGTCGTCGAGCAGTGCCGCAACATCATCAAGACGGCCGCCATCCAGCAGAGCTACGAGAAGAATGGCTTCCCCATCGTGCATGGTTGGGTCTTTGGCTTCAAGGACGGTCTGCTCAAGGATCTAGAGGTGGATTTCGAGTCCATGTTGCACGGCATCCAGAAGCTGTACAATCTGACCGACACTGCATAAGCAGCAGTGGTAGTGCTGCGACATCGGGCAAGGGCCTTGCACAGATTTTCTGGGATGGGCTTCTGAAATGGCATGGGAAAGGTGGCGGCCGGTGCCTGGTTCGCGGAAATGTAACTTAAGGAAGCGGGTTAGGAGTTGGGTGGTATTGTTGGCGCGGTGGCACGGTGTAGTCGGAATCCTTTTCCAAGCGAGCTGATTGCATCATCTGGCTGCTTACCGATTTGTTCAATGCAGAGATAGATCTGTGTTCTATACTATTTTGGCGAAATTCTTTTTCTTTTTCTCTTTCCTTCTTTCCGATGGTGCGGACATGGACCATATCGACACAAATAACCATTCTTTCCCCCCAAGGCCGGCAGCTCATGGTTCGTGGGCTGAAATTGGAATGCAGCTATAAGCAGTGGGAGGCTTGTGTGACAAATGCTTCCTCCCCGTTCATGCCAGGAGGCCTGGTCTCCTATAGCCATTGACATGGTTTCCCACCTCTTTCTTGCGTTGCTATCTTCTCGTCTGAAAACGAATGATTCATCACTCAAGTAGATTGAATCCTTATCTCACAACCCGAACTTGCTAGTTGAGGCAAGCAAGCAAGCTTTGAAGAAGCTTTCAATTTAGCTGGCTATGCTTTCCCTGACAGCACATAGCAACACCTGACACTAGTTGCGATGGTAGGATTCTACTGCTGCAGCTGCTCGCGAACCTAATATTGTGGGTAGGTGATATACTGCGATCGATCTCCCGAACCAATCACAGATGCGTGGTCTATCAGCTTGTTCTGTTTTTTATAAAGTGCCGACTCCCGCTAAAACAAAAAGCCTCTGAAATGCGTCTGCAATAAGCGAGTAAGGGCTTTGACCGCGCCACTGAGATTAAGGTTATTAGCTGTCATCCATCAACCAGGTCTGTTTCACCAAAACTGGATAGCTGACCGTCAACGACAGGCCGCATATGCCATATGCCATGCAATAAAGTCGGGATTTGGCCTCCCTCGAGTACCCAGATTAGGCAACTGGAGGATACACACCCATGCTCGGGAGGGAGGCGAGTGTGGGAGACCGAACCATGCGCCATCACCGTCTCCATCTACGAATTTCCGGAGCGCGGCTGGCCGGGCTTGAAAAGGTATACTCGGATATCCGATCATGCAGAGACGCGACTCTCGGCGATATGCAAAATGCTTAGTTGGTCGCTTGGTTGGGCTGGTTGGATCGGGGCACTACAGTATGATCTTATGTAAAACACCACACGGGTTTTTGAGCTGGCGAGGGATTTCCTGTCTTTTGCGGCCTGTGTTCACCGTCCGTGCCAGCCTGCATTTCGCTGTTGTCCGAAGGGTAAACAGAAGCTAGCACGATAGAGAATATCAAATACCCTAACGCACGGCGGGAGCAAGCAGATATGCGAGACAAATGGCTACATGCTGAAGCGATTGCCGGTCCGCAGGGTCCCTTGCTTCCGAGGAATCACAAGATCTGTTTGACTCAGGCAAATGGGCATTCAGGTTGTATTGTCACGTCGAACACCATCGTATGTTACGGGCCGAGGTTTGAGAGCGATCCAGACCTTGCTTGAATATGAGAAGGGTTGACAGCGCCAGGGAGATAGTGCATGCACCGTCTTCACGATTAAATGGTCAGCTCACTGGATGGTATGTGAAGATGGTTTAATGTATGGGTTCTGACTGGTCTCGGAGACTTCAGCACCGGGCGTCCAATTCGACAAGTGCAGCATAGAGATGGTGCTTAGTGGCCACTTCGGCAGCGTACCGGGGAATTCCTCGTTCACGTCGCCGAATATACATTGAGCCCCTCTGATCGAGAGTCGGAAATGGAAGTCTCGAACTAAACATCGAAGCCCTACGCATGTGAGCGAACAGGCATAGAAGGCATGGTTTCCCCAGATGCTTTCGCTGTGCTGTGCATGTTTCAAGTTGAAGAGCTACCACATTCGGCGACTCCTGAGGCGGGGTGCAAATACCGTGCATCCTCTCAAGCGCCGCATCGCAGATTGGCGATGTCAAGCACCCATGCCCATGCCGTAGGTCGAAGAGGACGGCGGCGAGTGAAAATCATAAAGTGACCGAATAGCGTGACAAAATTCAATCAATGCGGCCAAAATGAGTATCATGTGTAAGTGGTTCACGTTAAAATAACTCAAGTCATGTTTGGGGGTTCATGCCGGTCGATCTGGCCGATCCCTACCTGCTGTGGATGACCGATACCTAGAAGTTCGGGGCGCGGAGGTTGGCAGCGGCGGATCCGGGAATATTCCTCGAACAGTAGGATCAGCGGGTAGCATCTGCAAAGCTGCGGTGTGTTGCGTTGATTGCGAAACCCCTATTGTGCACGATGGCGATCTGCTGGGCCAGAGGCTGCACGTCGTGGACGTAGGCTGGTTCGTTTCGAGTCTGTCGCACCGTCGTGGCAGGAAAACGAGCAATCAATATTCCATCAATAGCCAGCCTCACGGGGGTGGTCAAACGCCCGGCCAATTCCCAACCTTTGCAAGGCTGTCCTAATCGACGCTCCATGGAAGCCAGTTCAGATACCTTGATGCTGACTATAGGTAGCCATGGGGCCGAACGCTGCAGTAGCCTTGGTCTGTCATGTTAGCGGTGAATGCTATCGTGCACTGTGCTCAACGGTTCCGCCAGGTGCCTTGCGCCAACTTATCGACATCTTTCTTCCATACCAAGGCCTCGGAGTCACTCGTCAAGCATGGGGATCTTGGCAGGCAGGGCTTTAGTGTTTATAGTCATCTGCCACTTGGAACGATATCTCTGCCCGTGAGCCGAATTCCGCCTTGAGAAGGTAGACAGGGCAGCTGCTGCTATGCGCTGAACTACCCACACCATGGCTGGCCGGCCACGAGAGGGACGGACATGTGCGAATCTGGAGATCTCGTCCAAGCAGCGCAGCCCTGGACGTCCTGGGTAATTGGCGGCTCCAACACCCCACTCACCCTTCCTACGTAGATCAACAGGGGGAGCGCGAGCACTGACGGGCGCTATGCGGCAATCGTCTCATTCCACCATATTGAGCCGTCTGTGCGGACAAGACGGCTTTAGGCGAATATGGGATGCAGCATGCCAAGAAGCAAACCGGCAGATGGCGAGCTGAGTTGTGATTGAACTGTGCTAGAAAGCGCAATCTGCGCGATGGCATCGAGCATGAGGAAATCCCAAGCTGGCAATGGTCGAGGTCGAGGGCAGCAGTGGTGGTACGGCGCTTGTGCAGCACCTCTCACAAGCCGCGAAAGCTCTTCGTCATCTCGGATGAGCGACTAACTAAGCACCGCCTCTGCCGTTTTTTCATGCAGGGGCTAGTACAGTTCTCAACCATCTCCCGCAACCCTTATGGGATTTGCTAGAGTTTGTGCAACTTGGTCTTGCAAGTACCGAGATTGTCAGACAACGACGCTATAGTGATCTCGAGGGATTCATGACAGTGCAGACCTGCTGTGCAGACACCATACGAGTCTCTGATGGAAGACTATATTGCTTGAGCACCGACCCAAGGCGACGTCATCGTAAGAAGAATGAACCATTTGCCCGCCTCGTGATTCTGAAACCAGGGTGGAGTCGACTGAAAAAGGGGGATGGCGCTGACGGTTGCCCATGCTGATTTCCCGATGGGGCTAGAGTCAAGATATTTAGCAGCCCCCAGAAACTGCTACCAAAAGTACATCACCAGGCATGCATCGGTATCAGGGACTCTTCGTCGGCACTAGACGCTTCCAAATGGCAGGGTGTTGCATGGCATCTCATGTATTCGAAGTCGAGCGAGGCTGCAACACTAGAATGCTGAATGTCAGGCATCCTGGCATATGATCCTACCCTACTTATAAAACTTACTTGCGACTAAGCTCATCGCGGCCAAAGTTTTAGCTTAGTGTGGAGGTCATCCAGACTATGGTACTTTGTTCACTATCGAGAGTGGACGCGTAGCCAAAATCCTTTAGTGTTTCCAATTTGGTTAACAGTCGCCCTTGACTCGCGAGATTGCAGGTTGGACGAAACCTTTTCGTCCACGGGCGACCAACATCCAATGTTCACTCTCACACATATGTAACAATGTTACCTATCCATCTCTCCGACATGCTGGGTACCGTATCTCTCGATACGGCGTCACTCTGCGAGTCCCACACAAAATAGAGGTGCTTAGGTGGCCTCGGTCCTAATTAAGCTCCAAGTGCAGTAGTGACTACATAGTCTCGCAGGTTGTTTTGACGATCGCAGCAACCATGGACTAATCGCATAGCCGCAAGTCCTTTGTTGATCGGCTTGTTTACCCTTTTGTTGATATGCCAACAGCGTCAGCCTGCAGATGGTTATCCTGCTCGAAAGTTCAGCATGCACCAGGCACTCGTTGCCCATTGACCCTGCGCGGATTTTGCATGGCAAATACGAATCGTGGCGATGATTTGCCCCTCGTGTGTAGTACGGGGTGCGCAGTATGCGAGGCAATAATTGTGGGTATGGGAGATGGGCTTTCAGGTTTTTAGATGCTGGATGGTATCCAGCCCCGGAATCTGCTCAGCAGCAACGGCAGTGACGTGTGCCACCAGCGCGGGCACAACTTTAGAGTGCGTAGTGTATCTGGGACAACCTCATTAAGGTTATGGCCCACGTTCAAGTGTAATCGTTGTTTCGATTACACAATCTCGCCGGAGCACACAAACAGAGGCCTCGGGGGTGGTGCCGATCCTGGGCTTGTCTGGAGAATCTGACTTATATCACCCGAATGCTCAATCTGGGGCACGCCATTGCGACGAGACTAGACCAATCGCCCGCCTGCAAAAGTGAACTGCCAGCTCGCCGTGGACAGAAGAGGGCTTGTCTGCCCAGTCAGAGGCGCCAGACGATAGGTACGCGCAAGCTCTGGAGGCCGTCACGATTCAGGGTGCAAGAGCTCTCAGTGGCGGACGCCGTCCAGTGCCTTCGCCGCGGTCAGGATTCGGATGTCCAAGTCCAACCACGGGGATGGTCAGGGCCAAATTCAAGCCAACCCGATTGAATTATTGGCGGCAGCAGTGCCAAGGCACAAGCACGGCTTGTGTGTGGACGGGGGTGTGGGTGGTATCCCCTTTTCCAGAAATCGACAGCGGGTCCAGCGGGACTGCTCACCAGCCCCCTGCGAGCCCAATTTAAATCCCCTATCGAGCGGCGCCAGGGCGCCATGGGCCGTTGCATTCGCCATCTCGCTACGCACCCGTGGGCCTTGCAAGTGCCTGGAGTGTCCCCTGCTATCCTGGCCCCGGCTCTCAAACCCTTCTTCTATCCTCGTCTCCCACCTCCTACTCTCGCTCGTCCCGTCTCGTCCTTTTTCCCTTTCTCTGCAAACCACAACCTGCTACACCTCCCGTCAGAAGGTCGAGCACTTTTTCTTTTCCTCCTGTCTCGCCTTCCTCTTGAGAGGTCTGTGGCATTCGTTCGTTACACCAGGAACCAGGACAAGACGGAAGACCCCTGACAGCCCGATCCGTCCAGCCCCATCCTACGAATTGGACATCTGTATACATGCCAAGCCCAAGCAGAGACGCCCGTCACTCCATTCACTTGTAAGCCAGCAGTGAGCAGACAGACTGTGCTCGCACCTCGCTTCTTTCCTTTGAGCGGCTGGACCATTCTTGGTTCTTTGTTTGAAAGCTGGTCGCTCGACCACTGCTTCCGTCCCCTACCATTTTTATCGCGTATCGGAAAGAAGTACGATGGGCGCGAAAATGCCTGCACCTCATCAGCGGTTCTTCACTCTGAGAAACCCCTTCTCAAGATGTGTACTATTCGCTGTTGCCTTACTTATCCTGCTCGGGCTCACATGGAAGACCGATCGATTGGACGACGTGACGACACAAATCATCAAGGCCGCTACGCCCAAGACGAAGGGATCAACCTACCAGCAGCCCATTGGCGATGCACCAATCGCCAGTGAGGATGACGTTGTACCCGTCTCTGACCATGTCATGGACTGCAGCGTAAACACGGATCACATGAACGAGCTGATGGAGACATACGACCTCCAGGACGGCTTCGAATACCTAAAGCGCTACGTTAAGATCAACCGCGAACCGATCCCTCGCAAATCCATCACGAAGTTGAACCAAGAATTCTTGCCTACTGGCTTCAAGAGCATCAACTCCAACTACCCCAACAACTATGGCCAGGAGACCTGCCTCGAACCCCTTCAGGTTCCCGTGTCGCAGTCTCCCTACCCGGCGACCGGTAACCTGACCGACTTCATGTTCGGTGTCTCGACAACTTTCAAAAGATTCAACTCGAGCAAGACCAGCCCCGTAGATGAGTGGACATACTGGTTGACCGATAACAACGGCAACTCCAACGGCGGAAAGCTGGTTCTGTTGCTGCTGGACGCTTCAGAGGAGCAGATCTTGGAAGCCAAGACTGTCCTGGACCAGCGGGGAATTGATGTCGATGTTTACCATTCCGATTCTCGCATGGAGATGGCCGTCCGCTACTTGACTCTCGTCCCAACTCTGTACAACCATCCAGAGCGTCCTAACAAGAAGTGGCTCGTCACCTGCGACGATGACACTTTCTTCCCCAGTGTGCACGCCTTGACCAAGAAGTTTGAACAGTACGACCCCGAGGCCATGCTTTACATCGGTACCTTGTCCGAGGATGTTAACAACGTTGATCGACATGGTTCCCAAGCGTTCGGAGGTGCCGGTGTTTTCTTATCGGTCCCATTGGCTGAACAGGTCACCAACGACTACGACACCTGCAAGACCGATGAGAAGATTCGTGAGGCCAACTCCGGCTGGGGTCCTCAGGGAGATATCCTCCTCAGAAAGTGCATCTACGAGAACACAGACGTGCGACTGTCGGTCATGCGAGGTCTCTACCAGCTCGATCTCTATGGCGATCCATCTGGCTTCTACGAGTCGGGTATTAAGCCCATCTCTCTGCACCACTTCAAGGGCGGCGGCTGGCACTCCGCAATGCCTTGGCAATACACCAAGATTGCCCATATCTGTGGTGAGGACTGCACTCTACAGCGATTCCAGACAGCCGATGATTTCATCATCTCGACGAGTTTCAGCGTTGCCCAGTACCCCGAGGGCATCAAGTTCAACACGGCGCAGATGGAGCGCACCTTCGCCGCGGCTCCCCAGGACAAGGGCTGGAACCTCGATTACGTCTTCGACCCCCAGCGACCTAGCCTGCTCAAGAGTGGCCGCAAGATCAGCTGGGACTTGCAAGATGCTCAAGTCAACGACGACAACACTGTTAGCCAGATCTACGTCCGTAAGGCGGATGATTGGAGATGGGTCGACCCCAGTGGTAACCCCATGTCTAAGAATGATGGCGTGATTGAGCTGATCTGGCTTCCATGAAGCCTATCTACCACTGTCAAATGATATTAAACAACGTACCATTGGCGACGGGGGATGGCCTGGTCTTCGTGGCACACCGAGTCGAGCGTCGCCTGGTAGCAATTGGATCCGCGCGTCGCCCGCTATCGCCTGTCTGAATGCAAGCAGTCACACGAAGGCTGAACATTGCTGCTGATTGCGATCCTACGCTTCACTTGGAAGTCAACACCATGACTTCGATTTCCTTGGCCGCTTCGGAACTGCATTCTTCATGGTCACGATTTCGCCGGGTCATACTATCCGCACCGGCATTACCGTAATGACCTGTCTCCGACTCGGTATGATAATGCCTAATTCTCAACCAACCCATTCTTTACTCGTCTACTGTCACCTATCTTTCGCACATCGTTGCACCTTTTTATTCAAATTTTTATCGAGCATCGGCGAGCCCGGAGTTCAGCGGTGGCGGCCTACAACGCGCAGCATCTTTTATCGGCATATTCACACTGGAGTACTGGGAATAGCAACCTCGACGCAAACCATCTTACTACCACTTCTGCTCATTTCGCCACCCCTTGCTGTATACAATAGAAGCTTTTTGGTGGGATGGATATCATGGTTGCATAGAACACTTTTGAACTGGAAACTGGGTTTGTACAAACAACAGTCGGGACGTTTTTGGAAAAAAAGAAAAGAAAAACATGTCACCCGCGGGATGCTATTAGATTATTATGATTGTTGGGAAACGAACGTCGCCGACGCCCTGGGACAGGAATCGGCCCCGGCATCGAAGTGCTCGAGACGGGAAAGAAACGATCCTACCCGGGGTACGGATCGTTGTACATAGATTTGGCATGCCAGATAAACACTTGGAAAAACAAATCCGATCGCTCGTGTCCGTCCGAAAAACGTGTTCCAGTGAAGGTTTCGCCTTGACTGTCCAGCAGTGCGAGCCATGACTGGTAACTGACACCGTCGTTTCGTGACTTCGACGGCTCGAAGCCATGGCTCACGCGATGCAAAGCCTCTGCCAGGAACGCGACCTCGCTCACTCGGTCGGCCCGTCCTGCATATTGCGCGCCTGCTTAGACAGAGCTAAAATGGACCACGATCGGAAGCCCGGCTGATTGTTTCGGGACTCACTTAGGGCTGCATCAAGTCTAGAAGAAACAGGGCTAGGTGCCCAGCAGAAGCTCGTATTGAATCAGCGCCATGGCTTCTAGCCCCGGGTACAGCGGCGGCGGATAAAGCGCTTTCAGTATGTGTATTCGTTTTTCTATTCCTTTTGTTTGACAAGGGTCCCGATACCGATGCGGCGGTGGATTTGTCACATGGATCTCTGACTGTATGACTTGTCAAGTTGGTTTGATGGCAAAGAGGTATTTGTTGTGTGTCTACCTAACCCGTCCGGGGTATAGAATTCGTTCAACCAGAACACGGTAGGTTAGGGCAGCCTGGAGTTGTACTTTCATCTATTGCTTATACAACTGCCGTCCTACAGCAATATATCATTGATGGTTGGGTGTCTGTCGGACAGAGTCACACTGCTGAACTGCGGACTCGGCTCCTGTAGCAGAAAACAAAGTTCAATTAATTTGGTCAATCCTTGCAACGCCTGACGCTCGGTGCTTCCCTAATACGCTCTGCATGCATATATGCCATATGACTTCGTCGTCACCCTCTCTCAATGGTACCTCACATTCTCTTCCATACGCACAGTTTGTGGGTCATTGAGCTGGCATCTGCCCCGGCGTCTAATCTCCAAGCCAGGCGTATAGAAACTAAAGCCTAGGATGTACTCGCTGCCTCAATACAGTTCTCGCCCCGTCCGCCAGTGATTCTGGATTGAACGATCTAAAGCAATTATGGCATATACAACGCGGCTAGTGGTGGGGCGGATGCTCTCTGGTAGGACAGAGCTGAGCTGCATGTCATGGCGACTTCCTCATGTTTTCGTTAGTGTATGAGAAGGTTACCTTTTTTCCGCCCAATGTTTCCGATTGGAAGTGCGCTGCAATCCTTCAAGATATCCCGGCCAGTCTTGGTAGATTGAAGGCCATACTCGTTCGCGGGACATACTGCGATCAGGGCTGGTTAAACATGTATTCATAAGCGCTAACATGCTGCCGACCATGTGTTCATCAAATTTCCACCGACACTTTGCACATCGGTCATCGTTTGCCAGCTTCCGTCCGTGTTGATTTCGTAGTCCCCACGCAGGAGCTCTCCTGAACTGCCCAGTGCGAAAATACCAATGCTTGATGTCGAGTTGAATCGTATAGCCAACGGCGCACTTCGTGCCATCACCCCTAGATCTTGCCACTCTTTCTGCCAGTCCAAGCCAACGTGTGCCCTTTGCTTCAGGTTTCCATCTGTGCCGAGGGCAACAACATCAAGTCGTTCGTCCGACATCTTTACGACAGATGGAATACTAGCCCAGCTGCCATTGAGGTTTTCTAGGTCAGTGTAACCTGATGAGTTAGACCACGAAAAATGGTACATGGCATAATCACGTCCGATCCCGAAGAAGTCGATTCTGTCGTCCGACGGTGAAATCACCACAGGCTCGCCTATGAAGGAACCGCCCCTATCATTCCAGTCCAACCACTTTGAATGGGAGCTTGACCATTGACGATGAAGGACGGTGGAGGTATCTCTGTCGTACATGACGACGTCATGCATGATTTCGTCGTTCCGGCAGACGACGGCCGGTGTTGAATTTGTAGTCCTAAAAGGAGCTTGGTCTAGTGTCGACTGCCATGTGTGCCCGCCCGGGTGCGTGCCGTTATCAGCCCAGTCATTGATGTCGGTATCCCAGTAGTTATGTATGACTTCAGGACCGTCGGCCCCGCTGGTCAGAGTCCAGATGTCGGGCCGATCTGTATGGTATTGTGAATGGCATGCTGAGACTCCACTGGTTGCTTTCCCACCAAGGCCGTTCCAACCACTCCATTCATTCCCCTCGAATGACTTGTAAATAACGCCGTTTCTAGAGTGCACACCAAGTATGTCGAGCCTCTGGGAGGAGTTCCAAACCACAGCGACAGGCTGGCTCTGGAACTCACCTCCAAGACTGATCCAGCCACCCGTGCCTCGGGCTTGAGCTGACAGATACCACAAGTCCCCGCCCTTCGCAATGGTGAACAGGTCTACTCCGTTGTCCCAGGGATCATCATAAACTGCAGCACTGAGAATCTGGGCACATATTGTTCCGTTGCAAAGACTAGCTTTGCAAGGGTCTGGGATTTTCAGGGGTGCTGTCGAGCTGTGATCATTGTTAGTAGCTTGTTTTTAGATGACAGGATCATATACACCCACGAGTCGTTGCTCTTACGCGAGTATACCCCGTACACCACACCGAGTATTACACCAATCATGACCAAAGTGATCAATGCAGCCATCACCCACGCCTTTTTCCGCTTATACCATCTAGGCTGTTGGCTGTAAGACTCGACTGGACTTGTTACTTCTATGACCCACGGACCTCGTCCTGCGGTGGCCTGCTTATCGCTGTCATCAAACTTAGGTGGGCCACACGACGTTCTGGACTCATGTGTCCATGGTCCTTCCCAGGAGTAATTCCGGTGAAAAGGCTGGCCGAGTGGAGAAAACACCGCGGGTTCAAACCACCGAATCCATTGATGAGGCGTCGCACCCTGTTGTACAGCAGCTTCTCCCTCTATCCTAGAACAGATCTCCGGAATCACTTCACCCTCCATCCAGAACTGCGGCTTCGTGTTTCTCGAATACCGCTCCGTGGGAGTCATGGCTTCGACAGCATCTTGGCGGGCAGTTGTTTGCCCATGTTGTCTGGCCGTAGCCGACAGTTCACCCTGTGGGCAGCTAGAATCGAGCCATTTCCAGGAGACCATCTTGCCATATCGACGGTTATGCAACTGGATGATCAGCCCCTCAGAAATGTAGTCGGGTTCCCTTGGATTTAGAATCATCTCGGGACTATATACATCCACTCATGGCATTCTTTCTCAGGTTCCCGTGGCTGTGGATTGAAGGATCAACCTGGGGATGCGGCTGTGCATGTTTTCTAGAGCCCCATGCGGCTCAAAAACCAAAATTGGACATATTCACAGCATGTCACGATAGTCGCCAGTCTTGGCCATTGTAGTCCAACCCACATCTCGAGAGATCATGACAAGCCTGTCGTATACGTTGGGCCTTGTCGTTATCCATGCCACGATCGAGGGTTTCCTACCAGGGATTGAGCCTCAACATGTTCATCATTGCCCACCAAGTGGCAAGCCTGTGTGGTGTATAGGGCCTGGATTTGTGTTGTTTGGGTCCTTAGTCATGCCATCTGGCTTCACAATCCGGCGACTTAGTCATCTCAGGGGCCATCCTTACGGCGGCCGAGCCCAGGCCAGAGAGGAAGCTGAAGAGATCATTGGACTTGGCTGGTAGCGCGCCAGAAATAAAATCACCAGCTCCTTCAACGGATGCATCCAGCCGATGCTTTAAATCCCCATCTCGACGACCACGACAATCAGTGGGTCGTTACGCTTCATCGTGGGAATTTGAATCCTACGAGTCCAATGGGCTTGGAACGAGAATGGGAATGAGTCTACATACTGCCGCTCAGCCCTTCTGGCCGAATTGGATCAAAGAAAGTGTGTCAGCATTCAACTAGTACTAAGGGGGCATTTGCATATGACGCGAAAGATTAAATTAGAATCGGTGCCCCACCCCGAGAAAATACGCGACTCGCCTGCCAGTCCAATGCAAGTCACAAACACCAACTGCACAAACTACTACCCATGCGCGTGCTGATGCAAGCCTCCCTTGCAACACTAAATCACGCTTTCCCAGAACGCTACGATGCTATGATGCCTGCAGGAAAAAGCAACTCATGTCCGCATCGTCGCCCCCCGAGGAAGAGATAAGCTGCTTTGCTTCGGAAACTCCCTTCACCCCCAAGCCCCTCATCGCGGATATCCTCCGGACCCGCTATTGCATCCCTGGGTCGATCTTCCTCGTCGAAGCAGTGGACGTCTTCCGGGCCTCATCAAAGTCGAACAGATGGCGCGGGATCCGATTGCTGCTTGGAGACGGCCAGCTTTGCATCCAGGCCCTGCTTGCCGGTGAAATGCATAGTTATGTCGATCGGGGAGATGTCAATATTGGGTCCTATGTAAAGCTTTCCAACTTCATTCTGGAGCGCACCCTGCCGGAGCCTGCGATCGGCAGTGCGAAGGGCAAGGAGACGGCGGGCGGTATTACCTATCTGGTGGTAGAAGATCTAATCACAGTTGGCTGGAACAACAGGCTGTTGGCCATGCTAGGGACTAAGGACCGTGTCGCAAACCCACATGGTCAGCCTCCAGCGACTCCAGCATTGCACACTGAAATTGACGAGAAACTCGACGCCTCTCTTGAGCCGGTGGAGCTTGTCGAAGTGCCTGCAAGCCCCAGCGCACACGTCCTCGACCAAGTCGCCGATGCAGAGGATGACTTTGAGGCCCTGGACGTACCCCAGCAGAAGATAACCCAGAAGCGGGCGGAGATCGCAGCACAGACCTCTTCCACATCAGACTATTCTGTGCCAATCGACCCCGAGAACCTCCCTTGGTCCGACGTGGATCCGACCAAACCACTCAAGCTCACTCCGCTGCGCTCGATACCCAATCTGCCGTACAAGCAAAACTGGTCCACCAACGTCCTGGCCGTGATCGCCTCGATATCTGACCTGCAGTCATCCACACTGCCGCCCTTCACACAGCGGGTGGCTCGACTGGCCCATCCATCGACAAATAAGCAGGTTCACTTGACTGTCTTCCTCAATGCCGATGAGTTCGCGCCCTGTGTGGGCAGTGTGGTTCTTCTGTTAGGAGTCAAGAACCACAGGTTCGATGGAGGCAGTCTGAAGAAATATGCTAGCGACAAGCCCAAGAATGGCGAAAGATGGTGGTTTGACGACCCGGTGCATCTCACTTGGTGTGACGTGGCGGGACTGAAGGCATGGTGGCACCAGAACCAGATCAACAAAAAGGAACACCCTAAATAAGAGAGCGGATCGCTGATAGGACAAATCAAGGTGACCACAACACAATAAGCTGACAATGTTGAGGGTAGACGGCAAACTTGGTCTCAGATCACAAATTTAAGCAGACACATGCGTAGCTGTGCTTATTTATTCCCTAGGTTTGCCATGTATAATTTCTCCCCCTTTTCGGTTTTTATCCTGGTGAAAGTCTCGCGTGTCCATCAAAGGCCAAGCAAAACCTACCGGAACCACATAACATAAGAACTAGCCAGCAAAACTTTGGCCTTAGTTTTGGTGCTTTTCAGATGATTGCCAAGCTTGATCCGACGGATCCGGCTCTAAACCTCCACGACGTCCCTTTGATCTAGCAAATGGCGTTCCCACGGGTTCTGCAGGCACTGGCTCAAACACCTGTAGTCTGAGCAGCAGCCGCTGCCGCCGTCCGTTCTGCCTCTTCCTTCTCACGCTCCTTCTGCATGTATCTTCTAATCATGTCGGTCAGAGTGAGCGTTCCGCCAACAATTTTGCAGCCATTAATATGCGTAGGGTCCTCCGCATCAGGGTATGTATAGCCTTTCTTCTCCCAATCCGGACTGTTGTCGTCCTCGTCATTGGGAGCGTCCATGTCGACCTATATCCTTTTGTCAGTATGCGCGTCGGTAGAAGGGGTATTTGAGATGTATAGTTACGTCTTCTTCTGGGGTACTGGAATTATTAGCAGCGCCATGAATGACGTCTTCAGTGCTGTAGAATAAGCGGCGGCTGCTCGAAGTGGGTGGGCGAATTGGGAGCTGAAAATGGACATCTTCAGCGGCTTGTTCCATGGCTTTGCATAAGATATCATCCCTGGAGCTGATTACATGTTGGGGACCGCCCATGACTGCAGGCATATGGTCGTCTCCCCGGTCGTGTTGCGGCGAATCAAATCCACCAGGCGAGAGCCCAGCGGGTGATTTGTTCTTTCTGGGTGGAGTTATGGGCGAGATCGTAGGGGGAGAATCTAGGGTGTAGGTATAGCTAGCACTCTCGCGTTGCGAACAGATTCCGTCGGCTGCAGTGAATTGGGTATACGCCGTATCAGTGAGAGGCCGAACAGGAGTGGGGGCGAGATTATCGTCGCCTGCGGGAGAGATGCGTGCTGAACTCTTATTGCCATGTGCAAGGATTGAGTGCTCATTAAGATCTCGGTCAACGTCCATGGTCGTAGATTGATGGGGTTCTTTCTCGGACATACGTTCGCTGTCTTTGTCCTCACCAGGCAAGTGCTATGATGTATTATCAGACGGGATTCTGTGAGCACATGGCTGTCGCTGTGGTGTGAACAAACCTATTTGCTGCTGGGTGAACGGTTGACAGATTTGTGGGAAGGAGCAATCTCGTGGTGCATCCCATTCGAGCCGAAATCTTCACCTTTGGCTTCATTCCCTTTCTCGTCACTTAGCACCCTCCGGACTGACAAGCCGACCTGGCTACTCCAAATGTGCTGCGCCATGTCAAACACGGCGGCCAGTCCACCATCCGGATCCTCGAATGCCTTTGTTCGCAGGTCGAAATAGTCATCGTAGACGGACCGCCACTTATCAACCAGACAGGCCAAGACCTTGCTCAGACTTGAAAACAAATCCTCTGATCTTGCAACCTCACTGTCTCGGTTGGCGAGAAACGTCGTCCTTGCACCAGTATACATGTGAATGAGCAGTCGTGTTGTCCTGTAGTCTCGTAGCAGTCCCCATTTGCCGCTTACGACCTCCCAAAAACCAGGCAGAGCCATGTACGGCTGGAAGTACCCAACCGTCTCGAATAGAATGCAAAGATTCACCAGAGGAAGTAGCTCCGGGGGATATTCGTCGCCCCTGCCACCGCCCAAACTCTCAATATATCGTGTTGACGAGAGAGCCAGCTGAACGCTCTCGGTGATGTTTGCAGCATTACCGGTCACCACAAAGGTGAAGCCGTCAAAGGAATACCAAGGAGGACTGTCCTCAACCTGTCGGCAATTGATGCTGGCCATTTCGTGTAACCGTGTCATTCAGTGCGAGACTAGGTCAACAAGAACGCATAGTTCTGCACCCAGTCTTGGCGGGAATTTCGCGTAAGTGATGTGACGAGAATGAAATGCTAACAGAGATTGGTATTGGGATCCATATTTCTTTGAAGCACGTTCGTTCGTCTGGGTAGGGTCGTTGGCTGGGAAGCGGGCGCTGAGATGCGTCGCTGAAAATTATTCGCCAGGGTTTCCCACAATTGTGGCCGGCTTGTCTAGTCTTGCGAGTTTTTAAAGAAGTATCGAGTGCACAGCTTATTGTTGTTGAAAGTACAACACCTGGAATATGCTATTTAGCTTTAATATTCGGGTATTGAGAAATTCGCGATACAGCAGAGATTAGAAAAAGGCGAGCCATTACTGAGCTTTCAATTCTTCATTCGAACCATGATCATGTATCCATACACTACTACATTAATGTTGACATTTTCTCTTTTGCTTCCAGCTGTCGTCTATTATGCATATTTGCATAAGTTGAACTTCCCGACGCTTGGGTCATGATCCGACACTTGGTTGTCGTACGACACCCATGTATTTACGTGGATGTGTTCAAACTGCGAGCCTGAGCTATTGCTGGCCAGGGCGGGACTGACGAAAACATGGTCCAGCTCTTGCGAATTCATGTCGTAGAGGTACGTGTAGCGCTCATTTTCAGGAATGCCCGCCACGACATCAAGATCATTGAGTCCGGAGAGCGAGAGGAAGTCCTCGATAGGTTGGACAACAGGGTATTCATTGAAGTCACCCGCCACAATAATTTTGGCTTCACAGTCCTCGGCAAGAATCTCTGCAATGAATGCCTGGGGGTGGATCAGCGATTTCATGTCACGAGAGGAAAGAGGCTAGAGAATCGACCTACAGCAGTGACCTCGGCCTGAGCCTGTCGGGCGGCAACGACACCATTCACTGGAGGGCGTGCATCTCCCTGGATCGAAGAGCTACCACCCTTGGAAGCCCAGTGCACGTTGATAGTGAAGAATGTGTTGTTACCATCCAGAGTCTCCCAAGCGGCGACAAGGGGCTTCCGGCTGGATTCCCAGGCCGCATTGGCTGGGTCGATGCGTCCAGGGTTGTACTTGAGCTCCGGACCCTCGAGGACCTCGTTAGCAGTCGTGGAGTTGCCTGGGTTGGGATTGCGGAGTTGGAGCACATCGGGCCGGAAGAGATAGGCGACACGGATATTGCCACCGGGTTCGCCACCATCCTCGTCGTTGACTGGGGCGATATATGTGTAGTTGTACGCGACACCGCTCAGCTCTCCAATCGCAGCAGTCAAAGTCGACAAGGTCACATCTGACTCGACTACGCCGTCATCGGTCGCGCCATCGTTATCTTGGATCTCCTGGATGAAGAGGAGGTCAGGCGTAAGCAAGTAATCAACGATGTGGTGAGCAACCGCCTCAACATGAGCTGTGTCACTCGGCGCAAAGTTCTCGACGTTGTAATCTCCCACAGTGAGACCAGAGCACGCACCGTCGCTAGTGAGAGACGTCGCGTTAGGCAGAGCAGGAGACAATGACTCAACCACGGTGATATTGGTCAAGGGCAGAATGTGGTAGAAGCCGTATACTTGTGTGACGATCCCGGTAATGGATTCAAGTTTGTCTCCAAACTTGGTTTCTGTGGGGTTGTCTGAGCCGTCTAGAGGGTCTGTGATTCTGATTGCCTCCGGATTCCCATCTATCGGGGGTTAGTCATGTGGGCGACGCCACAAACCTCAGCTGACGTACCTTTGCTGGTGATTGTGAGACCGCCCCTCTCGTTCAGGCCGGTTGTAGCCCAAGAACCAACGACCCACTGGTCACCATATTGGTTCGGTTTCGAAATCGCAACAGGATTCTCAACAGTCACCAACTGGCCCACGAGGCTTTCCCAGAAGTCCAACCCATAGTTCTCGGGATCAAGCTCCGGGTTTACGACCGAGACCAGTGACTGATTGTTTGGCATTCCAAAGACATCACCATTGTCCAGGCTGCTGTACTGCCCTGTCGGTGGGCTCAGCGTGTCGACGCCGATGACAAGCGGCTCGACTGCCTGCCCGTGCTCCAAGATCGCATCTACCTTGGGCGAGGCGATTTCGGTAAGATACAGATAGGAGCTGTCCGACCTGTACTCGCTGACCTTGCCGCTGATACTGATAACATCACCAGTGCTGATGGACGTGTTTTTGGCAAGAGCGCTACCATAGACGTAAACGGCGTCCGATACCTTTGGGTCCGTTCCCTTCTCAACCGACCGAATCCAGATACCGCTCGGGCCTTTCGCTGTCACAATGCCAGTTACGCCGGTTACATTCTGTCCGTTGTATGGTGACAGGAACTTGTTGCCATTGATCTCTTCAATGGTCACTGCTGCGACGCCACCGGCGAGGAGAGACGTGGCAAGCCACCGTAGCGATGATGCACCTTTCATTTTGTCGGCCTTGCGCTGCTCAATGGGGCTCTAGGGAAAAGGTTTGAAAGCACAAAGCAGGACCCTCCAACTGACGGCGCGGCGACGCCGCTGTTATATGCAGCACTCTCATGAGCATCTTGCCTTGATGAAAAGTGGTCGTCTTGGCATCTCAGCTTGGCATCTCAGCTATCGCCTCTGCCCGGCTGAGACCTTGCAGCGCGCAGGACTTCCAAGACCGGTGGCCCTGGCAGAAGAGTCCCCAGGAAGAAGGTTATTGGGCGCTGGCTGAGATTAATGCTGATCCTTGTCTTGAACACGGCAGCCAGTCGAGTTGACCAATCCACGGCACGTTCCTGCCATGGCGGTTACCTGAAAGCGAAGGTGGTCCACCCCGGCAGCAACCCTAAATAGTAGAGTCTGGGGGCCGGCCATCTTGGCGCGCTCGCTTAGTTGTGAGCACTCGCCTCCATGTGATAGTCGGATTGGACGGCTGGGTAAGCAAGACCAAGTCGATTACATTTCCTTCCCTGCGAGCCGAGTAGCAATTGGTGAGGGCGTACACGTGGGCTTGTCCAAGGTCGTACTCATTCGTGGAAAATGGCTTAAAGCATCAGGAAGCGAGGATATTTAGACACTCAAGACGCCCTGCTGAAGCCGTTGATTAGTGGAGCGCCGGAGACCGCCGGGAGCACCTATCGCTAGCGGACGTCATCTATTATTGGCGTTGATTATGTTCACGATGCTACATATCTAAATCTCCGACAGTCTTCTATCTTTCAGCCTTGGCAAGGCATTAGATTGCCCTCTGGGTTTTCACTTCCGCGATACTGACGCACACACACAACCTGACATGACACATTGCTCTTGGTGGACCTGGACAGTCCTCAATGCCGACGGTCTTCGCTCTTGGAACGCTTTTGTAGTGTCTATCAAAACTTACGGGCGACTTGACGGCTGATGTTCCTCTCCCCGGCATAGTCTTACGAAGCACAAATGCTCTTTTCCTACACAAGTGATTGGGAAAATCGGTTGATTAAGCTTGACGAGATCAGCCAAGCCAATTGCTGATAATACTAGATGAACCACGGAGCGTGACTGTATGTATGATGGCTGAAATCGAAAATCCGATATCTCGAACCATAACGGACTCGTTGGGCTGAGGCGTAGAGGCTGTCTTGACTCGCTACAAGCTACAAAATTGCCGGATACCTCAAGGGCTTGGGCCAACGTACTGCAGTGCTTGATCATTAATTCAGAAGGATCATTATTATCTGGTATCTGCAACAAAAAAGGAGTTAGGCTTAGAACACTGCGCTTAATACCCAGCTCACCTGGCCCAGGAATAAGTAAAGAGAGTGGCATCCGCTCTGTTGGGATAATCTCAATCCTAAAAAAGGGTATGATGGTGGGCGAGTCACTGTCTATTTGGTCTTGAAGGCTCATGGTTGCGGACATACCATATGTATAGCGCGACGAATAAAATACGAATAGTCCCTTTCGTTGCCATCTTTGGACTTTAACTATTATTTACTATTGCCGGCTTATATAATGGGTTTCATCTAGGTTAAATGGCCAAGTCGCGCTACCAGACCTTAGCCAGCGTTGATGGAATAATATAGAGTTTTTATAGCGAGACCCACATAGAAGATAAAATCATAGAAATACAGTGGGATAGTAAGTTCTAAGCCTGTTCGTATAAATTCGGTCGAGCAAGAATACATATTATGCGGAACGCTTTATAGTACAAAAATTGTGCTTCAATCGCACAAAGAATACCATCGGGAAACCTATTCTATCCAAATCATATCGAAAATCTACTATCTGACTCAAGGCATATTAGATCATTTGGTGGCCTCATTTGTGGTTCAATGAACATTATAATAGTTTTTTAGGCTTAGGAATATCTAAGGATTTGACCTGCGTGTCTTAATAAGATGATTAAGACTATTATGGCTTATGGCTTCATAACTCTCCTCGCCTTTATCGACATATAATAGCCAGCCACGGCAATCAATAAGCTCAACTAGCGTAAATGTCCAATATCAAATATACCGTGGGAACTCCGGGAAATGATATAAACCCAATTCCCTTTGAGTGCGAGAACAACAACGCACAGCAAGAGTGCTCGATGTCCGGCTTCCCTGTCCTACAGCTGCGGTGAGCGGGTTATCCCAGCTAGGCTTTCTCCTGCCCCCATTCGCATTTGCTGCCTGGTTATAGAGAGAATCGAAACCCCCTGGTTAAACGAGGTTGCCTTCCGCCTCGAAGACTTAATTACAATGCTTGATAAGCTTCTGATAGGGCCCATCGTGAGCGTCAGTCATATCTTGAAATACACGTGTATCTTGCTATGTTTGAGACCCGCTCCCATCATCTAAACTACATGGTTAGAGCAAAGTTTGATGAACACCCAAGTGTACACTCATGACAATCAGTTCTCTAGGCGGTTATTGACAAGACAAAGTTTCCATTAACATCGGAACTAAAACGACGCTCCATGCCCCTGGACTAGACTATTTTCCACATATGGTACCGAACTTCGAATGGTGTGATGCAGAGATGGTAGCGTAACCAAAACGTAAATCCATCAGCTCGGGGGTTACTCACGTTCGCTTGTGCATCATTGTCTTCTGTGTATCACACCAGTCGATGGCGGTTACTATAAAAACTCTGTTCTGGAAGCATGAGTCATTCAGAAAACGATATTCGACAAACTCCTCATGTTTCAACGGGAATCGACAATCTACCAACTCCCAAGCATTTAGTAATTTTAGGTAAAAGAGATAAAAAAAGATGGCTGGCGAAACGGTGAACCCCTCAGCTGCCATAATGGATAAAAACAGTAGTTGTCCCCTCTTGGACAGTCTCCCTATAGAGGTTCGACACGAGATTTACTCGACTCTGTTTCGCTCCACACGCCTAAGTCACGGACGGCGCCATGGAGGTCCCTGGGACATGACTGTGTTATATCCGAGTCCCCTCAAGCGGATAGTACCACCTGCCCACTCCTTGGCCATCCTCCGCACATGTAAAAAGATACACGAAGAAGTTGGCGACTCGTGGCTGCGTCAGATCACCTTCAATTTCGAAGATAAATTTACCATGCTCCAGAAGTTGACTCCACTCCCGCAAGACGTAGTATCCATGATAAGGTACCTGCGAATCCGTCTAGACATGGTGCAGTATGGCCCGGATTGCGACCTAGTCTCGGCACTCCAGCTTGTCCCTGGCTTGCGCCTCGACCGCTTAACCGTGCTCAGCGACTACCATAGGACCTTCTCCGAAACTAGTCAGTTGCTTCGCCTCCTCAATTCCGGTGACGGCTGGAAAGAGTTATCTTTTGTCACCCGCGTCTCCAATTATCTTGTTAGGATAGCAGGAGGAATTGCGGAGACCGGCTCGAAGGATGCCTTGCGTGTGACTGAGAGCCGCTTCCTCTCGACTAGGCTGGGCACCGTCAAGGTGTACCGTGCAACGGAGCCAGATGGATGTGTCACAGTACCCGGGAACCAAGAGCCATTTGACCTCAGGAGTCAAGAGGCAAGTGATATGTTTCGGTTGCGAATGACATATTCCACGGCCCGCGTGCTGGCCCCTCAGAAGGACGTCATGCTAGTTGCTCGTCGTGGAGATGGCAGCGATTCTTATAAACAAAGACAGCTGGTAGACGGCGTTTCTGTCATGCTCTCTATGGGAACATCTGTGCATCACATAACTTCATGGCGTGAAGTCCAGGATGAGCCCCGGTTCCCAACGTGGTTAGATGCATACTTGCAGGGCGATTGCGCGATCGAGATTGACTCATATACTGATGTCGACGAGTATGTGTGGCCATCTCAGGTCGGATGGCTCTCTTGATATCAGGCTACCCATGGTTTTTAGAGAGAGTAGACCTACAACAGTTTTAACTCATCGGGGTACGACAAGAATGCCAGTGGATTTGAAACTGGGGGATAGCCTTGTGGCATCAGCACTGAGGGCAGAGCGGTTCATTAGATGTGGCAATCCATGTGTTATCAGTTGCAATTGCAGCTTGGCAATTGCGGCGTCGCTTTTGCTGCCATATTAGCGCTCAGTCCAAGCACACCAATTCTATTTCACATTCAATGCTATTCGCCTAGTAGATCCGAAGTCTTATTGAGCAATAAAACATTAGATAGAGAATTCCGACTAAATGCCCCAATGTTTTCTCTCTTACAAAATTAGTGTCGTCGTAAAGTTAAATGATACTCTGGTCCAGTCGGGAAATCATGGCGTAGTTTTTATACTGCCAAACTTAAGGGGATTAAGAAGTGTCTTGCTAAACTGTAGCTAGAGCTATCTAAGAACTGCGAAGCAGCGTGGGCCGGCAAACCACTATCTGGGTACCTCGTGAAGACACTGCCCCAGGCAGTGGTCTCCATTGGGGGGGGGGGGGGCGCATGCATCCACAATCGGGAAATTGGGTTACAAGGCAGGCGAGGAAATATTTGAATGAT